>JAMKQA010017169.1:0-11330 GCA_024699735.1 Posidonia australis | reverse complement strand
GGTTTTTGTCTTATTTATTGGATTTTAATTGGATTTACGTGGGCGTAATTAGATTTTACTTGAATTAGGGTTTTATTTGATTAATTAGGGTTTTTATTGGATTAATTGTGGATTTTAAATGGATTTTACTTAATTAGGGTTTTCATTTGTTTAACTAGGATTTTTATTGGATTTTAAGTGGATTTAATTGGATTTGACTTGAATTAGGGTTTTATTTGATTAATTGGTTTTTATTGGATTAATTATGGATTTTACTTAATTAGGGTTTTATTGGATTAATTTTGGATTTTAAATGGATTTTACTTGACTAGGGATTTATTTGATTTTAAGTGGGTTTTAAATGTATTTTACTTAAGTAGGTTTTTTTTTATTAATCAGGATTTTTATTGGGTTTTTAGTGGATTTCACTTAATTAGGTTTTTTTTGTTTTATTAATTTTATTTTAAGTGGATTTTATTTGATTTGTTTGGTTTCAAGTTTAATTGGGTAAGAGTGGGCTAGTGTGGGCTTGATTGGGTTAGGGTTAAGGTTTTGGTGGTCGTAACTAGAGCATCATCCGGAGGAGCTTACTACCAAGTGACCTCAAAATTGGGTTATCTACACTAGGATATAAGGAAACAGCGACTCAGATCTCCACTAGGATCAGAGGAATCTCATGGAAAGGATAAATGATGTTCCTAGGATACAAGGAACCAGCGACTCGGATCTCTTCCGTACTTAGAGGAGTCTCAAGGACAGGGATAAAGGCTGTTCCTAGGATACAAGGAAACAACGACTTCGATTTCCTCTGGTCTTAGAGGAGTCTCGAGGAAAGGATAATTGTTGTTCCTAGAATACAAGAAAACAGCGACTCAGATCTCCTCTGAACTTAGAGGAGTCACAAGAAAAGGGATGAAGGTTATGTGCAACTTGCTTGCTAACTAGGAGGTTTGTTCTTATCTGTAGCTCGTCTACTTCATTGTTTGACTGCACTATCTGTTCACTTGATGCCATTGGTACTGTAAGACGATGATGCTTGATCTGGATAAATCATTGCTCAAATTCTACACTGATGCAAGGGGCTTGGCTAGATAAGGGTTTCACGAGGGCATTGTTTCTTTCTCGAATAGACAGACTTGCTGGATTATTCCTGACCACTCTGGGCTTGCTGTCGTGTCACTGACTAACTAACCCATGGGGAGTTCGTCTTTGGCACTGGACTGTCGACTGTGCTCTCGCCTGCTGATCAGGGGAGTACTGATATTTTGACTTTGCTTTGATCTTAGATGCTCATGGCTATCGTTGTCTTCATTTATGTGCTAGAGCTATGGAGCAGACAATGTGTTCCGGACAATGATACTGTCTCAAGAGGGTTCAACCAACAAGACCGTTGACATGCCCTTCGTTGACGAGGAAAGTTATCACCACAAAGGCAGCTGACATGCCCTAGGTGTATGGTAACCTCAGCTAGGTCTTTGGCCAAGGAGCAGCTGACATGCCCCTGGTTTATGACTCAGCAAGACCTAGCAAAGTTGTCAAAAGATAATGTATGTAGGAATGATAGTGTTTGGTTGCATCATCCCTTAGGATTTGGAATGCTAATGATGCCTGCTATGAGAAGAGAAGACCTTGATTCACAAGACACTACCCGGATTTCTAGGCTATTTGGTGGCTCTCTCAGATGGATGATTTAGTAGGTTAGGCTCTGTGCCAAACTCTTGGGAACTTAGATCTACCTTTTTGACTTTTTCTTATTTCTTTTCTCCATCATAGGCTTGTAGGCCCGCTCTAGACCTTACTTGGGGGTAATAGGCATCCAGATTTAAAGGCGGCTACTAAAATTATATGCAAAGGGGTGGCTAGTCCCTTTAGTCGCTTGGACTTTTTGGATGCTTGTTTTGACTCCTCGCCTAGGTGAGTGATACGGGTAAAGTTGACCTACTTGCCTTTCTCTTTTAAGTCTAGCTTCTGTCTTCGACTTCTGTCTTCGACTTCTGTCTTCTTATTTCTTTTATGCCCTTGTGGATATGTTTATTTTTCTATTTTGGCTCACACTCATTCTCGCTCCTAACATTTTATCTCCCACTGGAGGTGTAAGTCTTTATGGGAGTTTGGACATTTCGCCTAACCCTGATTGGGTGGTGGTTCCCTCCCTCACTAGAATGTCTATGTAGTATCAACTGAAGAGTTATAAACCCTTCTCAAGTAGGTTAGCTATTTCGACTTTCGTCATCGGGATGTAATGTTGATGCTTTTATGCATAGATGCATGCCGTTATTGATGTGCTTAAGTTATTGATGTACACAAGAGTAAAAGTGTAGATGCTGTGGACTAGATGCACTTGGATTGCCTTTTATTTTAAAAATGTGTATGCATGAAAGAGTAGTGGATGATGCATGATGCACCAAAGGATACTTCGCATGGCGAGGATACACACCTTCCACTCATTGGTAGTACTTCTTCAGATTACATGTGTTGACTGGCTCCGGTAGCTCGGCGCTGTCCATATCTTTGAGGATTGCTGCGCCTCCCGAGTAGACTTTCTTGATGATGTAGGGACCATGCCAGTTAGGTCGGAATTTGCCTCGACCGTCGGGAAGATGTATGGCCCGTAGAACCAGATCACCTAGCACGAAGCTCCTAGGTAAGACTCTTTTCTGATATGACCTTGCCATTCTTGCTTACTAGCAATAGGCATTGTACATGGCTTGTAGTCTACGCTCGTCGATCAAATTCAGCTGGATGTATTTGTCCACGACCCATTCGACTTCTTCTAGCTCGGCCTCCCTCAAGATTCTAAGTGATTGGATCTCTACCTCAACTGGTAGGACCGCTTGCATGCCGTACACCAGTGAGCAAGGTGTTGCTCTTGTTGATGTCCGGACTGAAGTTCTGTAGGCCCATAGCGCACAGGGATGCTTTTCGTGCCAATCCTTATGTGTCTTAGCGCTCTTCTTCAGGATCTTGATTAAGTTCTTATTTGCTGACTCAACGGCACCATTCATCTATGGGCGGTATGGGGAAGATCTGTGATGTTCGATCTTGAGGCTCTGCAAATAATCCTCCAATCTATGAGCTATGAAATTCTTGCCATTGTCTGAGATAATGGAGTGCAGCACCCCGTACCAGGCTATGATGTTATTCTTGATGAACTTTTCTGTGGCTACAGTTGTGACAGTTTTGTAATAGGCTGCATCTACCCATTTGGTAAAGTAATCTATGGCAACTAGGATGTAGCTGTGGCCATTGGTTGATGCCGGATGGATGTCATTGATGACGTCTATTCCCCAAGTAGAGAAAGACCATGGTGAAGACATGCTGTGCAGCTGTTGAGGGGAAGCATGTATGAAATTCCCATGAATCTAATAGTTGTGGCATTTACACACGAAACGACAGCAATCTGCCTCCATAGTTGACCAAAGTAGCCCTATAGCATGATCTTCTTGGCTAACAGTATTCCATTCATATAGGGCCGCATGTTCCAGCGTGGACTTGAAGCATCAAGGTGTCAGCCTCATTCTTGTCGACACACCACAAGAGCATCTGGTTATATGATCTTCTGTACAAATGCCCTCTACCCAGCACGTATCTTGATGCCAGGCGTGCCATGGTCTTCTTATCTGCTGTTGATGTGCCAGTTGGGAGATCGCTTGATTCCAAGAATGTCTTAATGTCATGATACCAGGGAAGCTCTACTGATGGGTCTACTTCCTATATGCACATGCAATGGACAGGCTGCTCTGCTCTAGTGACCTATACGTCGACTGTGCACTCCTCAGGTATTGAGAGCTAAGAGGCCAGGGTTGCTAGTGCGTCTGCGTAGGAATTCTTGGCCCTACTCATGAAGGAAAAGCGCACTTCCTCGAACTCCTCGACCAGCTGTAAGAGATATTCGTGATATGGCATGAGCTTTGGATCCTTGGTTTTCCATTCACCGTTGATTTGGGATATGACTAACATGGCATCCCTGTGCACCTGTAGCTTCCGTGTGCCATGCTCCAATGCGATTTGCAGTCCCATGATGCACGCCTCATACTCAGCTTCATTGTTAGTGTAATCGATAGTGAGCTTTCTAGAAAAGGGGGCCATCTATCCCTATGGTGTTGACAATACCGCTTCGATTCCTCTACCCTTCTTGTTGACTGCTCCATCAAAGTACAAGTGCCACCGAGACTTGTCTTCTAGCTCCTCATCATCTGTATCTCCCATGGCGAATAGGATGTCTTCATCTGGGAACTATGTCTGTAAAGGCTCGTATTCTGGTAGTGGTAGGTCAGCTAAGTGGTCTACTACTGCCTGCCCTTTCATTGATTTCTGTGTGACAAATGTAATATCGTACTGGGACAGCATCACCTGCCATTTTACACATCGTCCCACTACTGCTGGCTTTTGGAATAAGTACTTCATAGGGTCATGCCGACATAGGAGAAGAACTGGATATGCCATCATATAGCGCCTGAGACGTTGGGTGGCCCAAACAAGGGATAGACAGATCTTCGCAATGGGACTGTACTTGGCTTCACAATCGTTGAACTTCTTGCTTAGGTAGTAGATGGCTCTCTCCCTACATCCTGTCTCATCGTGCTGACCAAGGGCTGTGCCCATGGAGTGTTGGGTGGTGGAGAGATATAACAACGGAGGTCGTCCTAATGTGGGTGGAATCAAGACAGGAGGTTTTGTAAGGAGCTGTTTGATTTTGTCAAATGCAGCTTGACATTCCTCATTCCAGTGGATCTGTGCATTCTTCCTTAACAGCTTGAAGATAGGCTCAATGATGGGGGTAAGCTGCGCTATGAATCGGTTGATATCTCTGTAATTGGCCCAATAAGCTCCGAACTTCCATCTCAGATGTTGGGGGAGGCATATCGATGATGGCTCTTGCTTTGCTAGGATCGACCACGATTCCCTTTTGACTGATGATGTATCTCAGAAGCTTGCCAAAAGACACCCCGAATAAGCATTTGTTAGGGTTAAGACGGAGCTTGTACTTTTTGAGGAAATCAAACAGCTTTCTCAAACAAGCTAGATGCTTCTCAGGCTCTTTGGACTTGGCAATCATATCATCTACATAGACCTCTATTTTTTGATGCTTGAGATCATGGAAAAGTGCAGTCATTGCCCTTTGATAAGTTGCAACGACATTCTTGAGCCCAAATGGCATTACATGGTAGCAGAAAACTCCCCAAGGGGTGATGAAGGATGTCTTCTCCATATCCTCCTCGGCCATTTTGATCTGGTTGTACCATGAGAAACCATCCATGAATGATAACATTTTGTGTCCGACAGTGTTGTCCACCAAGACATCTATGTGAGGAAATGGGAAGTTGTCTTTGGGGCTCGCCTTATTGAGGTCTCTGTAGTCGATGCACATACGGACCTTCCCATTTTTCTTTGGCATTGGGACCACATTTGCTAGTCATTCTAGGTACAACACCACTTTGAGAAAGTTCACCTTGTGTTGCTTCATGATTTCCTCCTTGAGTTTCAAGATCCATTGTGGTCGCCATCTCCTGAGTTTTTGCTTGACGAGCACTCATTGAGCTTTAGGGGTAACTTGTGTACCACCACTTCGACATCAAGGCCGACCATGTCGTCGTAAATCCAGGCAAAGACATTTGTGTATTCTTTCAGAAATGCTATGAAATCTACACCAGCTTATGGAGATAGCTTTGCACTGATGAGCACCTCCTTCACATCCTCTGTTGTACCAATGTTGACCCGTTCGGTTTCTTCCTCGACATACATATTTGGCCCTTCTGGATCATTGTCGTAGGGTTGGAATTTTAGTGCCTCATTGTCTTCATCCGTGTCGTCATCCTCTTCCTCATAAGCGATGAGCTTTGATATGATTTCCTCTTTGAAGGATGGGTCGGTGACATCAAAGGAGAGGATGTGCTCTGATTTCTGCCCTTGATGATTCTTCATGATGGTCACACTGGTTTTGGTGTTCTTATATCTACACTGTGTGACTTTTAGCTCTTTAGTAGTGGACTCTGTTGATTGGTTGGGTTGCTCTGTTTCCTCAATTCCTAATGGTATTTTTTGATTTTTCAAATTTTTTTGGGTTATCTGGATTTTTTGATTCTTTTGGATTTTATGTAGCATGTACAAGTGGTACTACTGATTGGCGGCTGTCCTGCTGCTGACTGATGGGAGTGATGCCGCCTGGCTTCCCTCTTGAGCTTAACACAGGGTCTTCTTTTTTTTGACCCTCACCTTGTTTAAGGTGAGGCTTCATCTGCATATACCATCTAGACCTACCTCCCAGCTCCAAAGAGATTAACTCTAATGGTCTAGTGGGTTCTGGTCGTGAATCGGCCAAGACCATGATGGATGATTGGTCTGGCTACTTGTGAGGAGTTGTTGGCTCTGATTCTGAGGCCCTAGACTTTCCTTTCCTCAATTCATGATGCTCTACTGTGTCTTCAGCCAACACTAACAACTGCTCTTGGAATAGAAGCTCTAGGTCACTGACTCGACTGACCTACCCTGCCAACTATCTTTTCCTCTGTCGTGATGCAATCAAAACATTGACAACACTCTGTTTTGCCACTACCTCATCTTAACTGTGGAGCTTTGCTGACTAGATCTGAGACCGCTGTTAACAATGCCCTAGTGTGACCAATAGTACAGACGGATCTACTGATGCCATTGCTTGTAGAACTACCACTGTAGGGCTCGCTATAGGGGCGATGGCTGATGTCTTAAAAGTGCCTACCAGTGGTTGAGACTGTGGCTACACCATCTGGTGTCGGCTCCTCTCTACAGTGGCTTGACTCTGATTGGGATCGAGTATCCTTACACTGACAAAGTTGGTGAGGTCCAATGGAATATAAATCTTCTTGTACATCCTGGTGCGCGAATATCCGTCTTTGTGCGGCTGCCACTTGCATCCCAAACCCTCAAACTCTCACCTCTCCTCCATCTGGAAGGGCTCGGAGATTCCCTGGCCGTGTTGCCTGAGTGGTGTTCCTTTCTTGTATCCCCATTTGCGACATATGTTTTCGATCATCCGAAGGGGATTGCAACGAACGGTCAATTAATTGACACGCTTGAGAGTCGAAATATAATTGATAGTCTAGAAACAATTGACCCTGAACATGACATCGGACAGCTTGGGGTTGAAGTGGACAGTCTGGAGGGAGACAGTGGAGACCGACTCGACCTTTTCCGTGTCAAGATCTTCTGCCATGACAACAACTACGTCGTTTCCCCAACGAAACTTAACCATACGGTGGAGGGTCAAGGGGATCACTTGATGCTTCTGCAGCCAAGGGCGCCCAAGCATAAGATTAAAAGAGGGCTCCAGATCCACAATATAGAATACGATGTCGAAGACTATAAGCCTTATAGTGAGTGGAATAAGCAGCATCCCTAGCGCATTGTGATGCGTGTTATCAAAGGCCGTCATTCCCTTCGTGGCTGGTATGATATCCTTGGCTTTGAATCCGATTTTGTTTGTTGTGTGCGAAGGGCAGACATTAAGGCCCACGCCGTTATCAACCACGGTGACGGGAATTCGGAAGCTTTGATATTGCACCGTAATGAATAGAGGCTGGTTATGATTGACTCCTGTTGGAGGCAATTCCACATTGAAAAAGGAAATGACATGATGCTTTGCGATCATGCCCACCATATTCTCAAGAGCAAACGGTTCTATGGTGGGGGAGACATGAGCAGCTTGAAGGACCTTGAGGAAGGCCTCTCGATGTTCTGTAGAAGTATGGATGAGATCCCAAATGGAGATATCAGCCTTAACCTTCTTCAACTGTGATGTGATGTCGGCAGAGTGCTACTCCTGTTGGGTCGAGGAGGTACGGGCAGAACAAGGGACCATACTAGAAGGTTGGGTGGCTGGCTAAGGAAGGGAAGACGTTGGATGGGCAAGCTGGGCTGCTAGCACTAGTGGCCTATACACCCACCCTGACCTGGTGACTTTTGCACACATTTTTGCAACATAATCGTAGGGTACACGGTGAGTGTCCCTCGTCAGGTGGACAACAAGAGGAGTACGAGCCGCCAACTCCAGCAGTGCCGACACTGAACTGACAAAAAGTTGGTTTGGCTGGAGAGGGTGTTGATAGGATGCTATGCAAGATGATGCTGGACCGGAGGTTGGATAGGATACTGGACAAGATGCTTGACGGGGGACTGCATAGGGTAGTAGGCATTGGTCGGGCTAATAGACAAATGGGAAACCTAGAGTGCGTGGTCGATGGTGTGGCAGTATGCTCCACCCTAGCGATCAACTATATCATGTGGATGGTTAACTCGGAACCGACACGACTCAAACGGTAAAGATGAGTGGGGAAAGGCTCATCAACAATATGAATTAGATTAGAGGGGTCTACTACAGATGTCGTAGACCTAGAAGTAGAGACGAAATGGATTCCTGATATCCCAGTGCCTGTTGAGTTGTTATACGCAAGCATGGGCTGGTCGACAATGTTGGGGTAAAATGGTGGTGCTAGTGCATGTGGAGGTTGTGGTGCTAGTGCAGTGTGTGCCTCCTGGGTGTCGATGATGATGACCTTGCGGTCAATCAAATCCTAAATGGCACTCCGAATAGCCATGCAATTGTTTATCGAATGACCCACGCAGCGGTGCAAATTGCAGTGGAGGCTCGTGTTGTACCACCGCAACAGAGGGTTTGGCAAGGGGCGGACATCCGAGAGTTTCATGAGTGACACCACCTTAGGGAGGATGGTGCTTAGTGGCTCAACAAGTGGGGTGTACTGTCATGTGGCGCAATGAGGCTTTCTCTGCCTTGGGTGGGGTCCTTGCTGAACTAGTGCCACGGGATACACCGACTGGGAAGTGGTGGTGATCTTTGGTGTGTGCAGTGCCCTAGGTGTAGGTGCATAGACTAACTGATTCGGGCCTGGTTGGTTCACCACATTGACGGACATGGTGGGTGACCCTACTTATGCAACGGTAGGCTTGTGATGATCCTGCCTCTTAGGGTAACTGGTGCCAGCTCCATTACGAGTGCTGCTACTCACCTGGTGATCTAGGGATGCAGCTTGTTTGGCAAAAGTGGTGAGTGCAGGAAAGCTACCACTACAGAGGGAGCTTTCTACACACGCACGTGCCTGAATCAAAGATGGGAAAGTGCTGACAGGTTGAATGCTCAATAGATCCCTAACATCTGGCTACACACCTCGGATAATGATTTCAATAGACTCCTTGTTGGAGGGCGTGCCAGCAGTCGACGTACACCCCAAATGGCTTGTGGGGCTTCTGTCTTGTGGTGACAAGGTCCTCTCTCTTTGGGACCAAGTCAAGATTAAAGGCATATTGGTCCATGAACGCCTGCGAGAGGTCATTCGAAGTCTTGATCGAACCCATGTCAAGCGATATGAACCACTTAAGGGCTGGACCAGTGAGACTCTTCTGTTAGAGGCAGATCAGCAACCTCATATCAGCCTGGAGCTGAGTGAGATCTCTGCAATAGGCCCTATGATGTGAAATGGGGCAACCCTTGTTGTCGTACTTCTCGAAGTCTAGGATCTGAAAATGCAGTGGGAGTGTCGTCTCTAGGAAATAACAGAGGTCCCAAAATGCATAGGGTTGGGGGTCGCCTCCACACACTTGTCGAAGTGTTTTCTCTAGGTCACCCACCCTAGCGTGGAGGGTATCTAGAGCTGCTGCCGACGAAGGTGATGCAACAAGGGGAACAACCGCATATGCTATGTGGGTCGCACCTAAGTGCTCCTCTGGGTCCACCATAATGCCACCTGGTGTCGCAGCATGATGGCTCGCATATCCGTGCAAAAGTGCTCGGTGTGATTGTGGAAATGAAGGTGCCTTAACCTGAAGGTGTGTAAGAGGAGGATGAGTGGAGAGTTGTGTGGCCTTGGGTGCTTCTGCAAGGGTAGGAGGGAACCTCCGTGATGCATGAAGGGGACAAAGTGAACAACTGAAGAAAAAGCAAGGGTAGGAGGGACTGATAATGGAGTGTCCTCTTGAGCAACAGCGACGGAAAGAGACTCGCTAGTGTGTTGAGCCATGGCTGACAGGGAACAGGTGAGAACCGGACTACGATGGCAAACAAGGGGATGAATCCTAGCATGAGCTATCATCAAAGTGACGAACAACTCAGGAAAAGATGATCAGCAACAAAGCGTTGCAAACAAGAGAGTCAAGGCAAGAACGCTTGAGAAGTGGCTAAGGAACTCACACTCTACCTGTGGAAAAAAGAAACTACTAGTGTTAGAACTAGTAACAAAATACAGTTGTTATGGTAGCGTGAGTGGCCTTCATGCACATGGATGCAACTAGTACGCTTTCTCTCACCAACTAAGTGTTTCCTAGAAGGTCGTCTACTCCGAGATCACACATGGGTAAATAGGTCTCTGACTCTAGGCTAGAAAGTAAAGATCCTCGCTCTAAATCCTTGCCAAAGTGTAGGTTGTGAACGAGTGGTGCGTTGGTGGCCTCATCTCCTGCAGTAGTATGGTGTTGTACCCTCTACTAACACCGACACAACCCCAGACAAGGAGGGACAAACTAGTAACATGTCCTACGCCAAAGCTATACAACAGGTGTGACCGTGTCCGTGACCGAGCCCGACCCGAAGGGAGGGGTGGAGAGGAGACCACAGCCATGCCAATGATGGTGATGACACAAGGAAAAAAAGAAAAAGAAAAGGGAGTCGCCACTTAGTCTTTTAAGGGAAAGACGAGGAAAACCACAAAAGGATGAATGCATGGGATGCAGATGGGAAGGCTGGATGTCTGCTAACCAGAGGTTGGGTAAGGATTCTTATTACGCACGAGGAAGGTGTTAGGCACCCTCGTATGCCCGAGAAACTCGGTCTTTCTAGTCCAAATGCTTGCTAAAGGTTTGATGAATGTTTGCCAAACCTGGATCATGCTCTAATCATGCTAATGTGTATGGATGTGACAAGACTAAATGAATGTGCTAGAGGATGCGTGAAAACTGTGAAGAAATCCACATGAAATCATGATAAAGTCGTGAAAATCAAAAGGGAAAAAATAACCCGTGATTGGGTTAAATGTCGGCTTTGCCCTCGGGCGATGACGAAAATCGTGAAAATCGTGAAATTCTCGAAAAGCGTCTCGCAAAATAGCGAAAATTCGAGAAAATCAAAAAGGGGAAAATAATCCATGATGCGTCAAATGTCGACCCTCAGGCCTGTCACTGTACACCCTCGGGCGATGAAATACCAAAACAAGTGAAAACCACGGGAAACCGAAGAAAACCCTGAAAACGAGGTAAAGACTAAGCTCGGGACATAGCTAGAAAGTGTGCACCAAGCCAGGAAGAAAAGACGGAGAAAACCGTGCAAAAAGATGTGAAAAATATGCAAAATGCAAGTGTGAGTGCAA
>JAMKQA010017167.1:0-11310 GCA_024699735.1 Posidonia australis | reverse complement strand
AAGGCAAGTATGTTCACAGATATGTATATTTGAATATTTGGCTTAAATGATTACTTGTCATATTTTCTAAAATGATTAATTAACAATTAATCACATTTCATTTTGTTATCATCAAAACATATTAATAGATTTTTCCAACACCTGCTTCTTCAACCAGGCAGGAGCAGCCCTCTGCCGACATCACATCTCAACTGAAGAAGGTCAAGGCTGATATCCCCATTTGGGATCTCATTCGTACTTCTTCATTGTGTCGAGAGACCATCCTAAGGGTCTTTCAGGCTGCACGAGTCTCCCCCACAATAGAACTGTCCGCTCTTGAGAATATGGTGGGCATGATTGCAGAGCCTTGTATCGCTTCTTTTTTCAGTGAGGAGTCACCCTTAACAGGTGTAAATCATAACCAGTCCCTGCTCATTACGGAGCAATATCAAAGCTTCTGAATTCCCCTCACGCTGGTGGATAACAACGCAAACTTTAATGTCTGCCATTTGCGAATAGCAAATAAAATCAGATTCAAAGCCGAGGATATCATACCAGCTGCGAAGGGAATGTTGGCTTTCGATAACACGCATCACGACGTGCTAAGGGTGCTGGTTACTCCTCTTATCTTAGGGCTTGTAGTCCTCGACGTCGAATTCTATATTGTGGATCTGGAGCCCTCTTTCAATCTTCTGTTTGGGCACCTTTGTTCGCACAAGCATCAGGCGATCCTCTCGACCCTCCACCACATGGTTAAGTTCCGCTGTGACACAGTTGTTGTTACAATGGAAGATCTTGACCCAAAAATGTCAAGTCGGTCTCCGCTGTCTCCCTCCAGACCGTCCTAATCCATCCAATGTGTTGCCGGTTCAACCCCCTCGAGCCAGTCAGTTTCATTCCGACCCTCGAGCGTGTCAGGCACTTGACCGTTCGTGGCAATCCCCTTCGGATGATCGAAAACGTATGTCGCAAATGGAGATACAAGAAAGGAGCACCACTCGGGCTACACGGCCAAGGAATCTCCGAGCCCATCCAGGCGGAAGAAAAGCGAGAGCTCGAGGGATCAAGCTACGAGCGATAACTACACGAACACGGATAGTCGTGCACCAGGAGGTACAATCAGATTTTTATTCCACCAAACCTCACTAACATTGTCAGTGCAGGGATACTTGATCCCAATCAGAGTCAGGCTACTGTTGAAAAGAACCAATGTCAATGGTGCAACCACAACCTCGGTCGTCGGAAGTCGCTTCGACAGCATCTGTCACCACTCCAATAGTGATCCTCGCAGTGATAGTCCTACAAGCAATCGTGCTAGTAGAGCCATAAGTGCAACCCCGCCAGCCTTGGATATTGATAGCATCGGTCTCATAGTCCGGATAAGCTAGAGGCAGAGCAATTCAGTCAATGAGCAAGTCAGTGACCTAGAACTACCGCCTCAAGAGCAGTTATCGGTCAAAGGAAAGGACATTGAGTTAAGCTCAAGAGGAAAGTCGGGCGGCATCATTCCCATCAGCGAGCAGCAGGACAGCCGCCAGCCAGTATCACTCCTTTGTACATCAAAAAACACCGGAGGCCGAAGCAACAAATCAACCCGGTCAGTTAGTAAACCTCACGGTCTAAGAGCCAAAGGTCATTTATCAAAGTCAGTGTGACCACAATAAGGAACCATCAGGTACAGAAATCATAGTACATTCTCTCCTGCGACGTTGCCAATCCAACCTTCAAAGAAGAAATCCTGTGAAAGCTCATCGTTTATGAAGAAGAGGATGATGACATGGAAGATGGTGATACACTCGAATTCCAGCCTCACGACAATGATCCAAAAGGGCCAAATTTACATCCGGCAATCCAGTCTTGCGGACCATACATCACCAGGAAGGTCGAGATGAATCCCGACCTAACCCTGCATGGTCCCTACGTTATCAAGCCAGTTTATTCGTGAGGCGTAGCAATCCTCGGAGACATGGACAGTGTCGAGCTACCTGAGCTAGGCAACACATGTTATCCGAAGTTCTACCAATGAACAGAAGGCGTGTATCCTGGCCTTGCAAAGTATCCTTTCGTGCATCGTGCATCATCCACTACTCCATAATGCATGCATATTTCAAAATAATCGATGATCCAAGTGCATTTAATCCCTAGCATTTGCCTTTCTATTTTCATGCACATCAGTAACTTAATTCAAGCATCAATAACTACATCCATCCGTGCATAAAGCATTAGCATCTCATCCCAATGACGAGAATCGAAATAGCTAGCCTGCTTGAGAAGGGTCTACACCTCTTCAGTTGTCACTACCTAGACATTCTAGCAAGCGAGGGAGCCACCACCCAAACGTGGTTAGACGAAATGTCCAAACTCCCATAGGGGCTTACACCTCCAGAGGGAGATAAAATGTTAGAAGCGAGCATTAGTATAAGCCAAAATGAAAAAAAAAATCCACAAGGGCATAAAAGAAATAAGAAGACAGAAGTCGAAGACAGAAGTCGAAGACAGAAGTCGAAGACAGAAGCCAGCCCTAACAGAGAGAGGCAAATAGGCCAACTCTATCCCTACCACATACCTTGGGGAGGAGCCGAAGCAAGCATCTCAAAGATCCTAGCAGACCAAGGGACTAGCCACCCCTTGCATGAAATCCAAGCAGCCAAAGGGACTAGCCACCCCTTACATAAAATCCCAGCAGCTCCCTCTAAATCCGGATGCCAATTACCCCCAAGCTAGGGTTAGAGAGAGCCTACAAGCCTAAGAGGGAGAAAAGAAATATGTCAAAAACCAAAAAAGTAGGTCTAAGTCCCTAGGAGTTTGGCACGGAGCCTAACCCACTGAATCGTCCATCTTAGAGAGCCACCAACAGCCTAAAAGTCCGAGTAGTGTCTTGTGAACCAAGGTCTTCTTCTCTTCTCATAGCAAGCATGATTAGTGTTCCAAATTCATTCTAAGGGATGATACAACATAACACCATCATGCTTGCATGCATTGTCACTCATCCACTTTGCAAGGTCCCGCTAGGTCCCAAACAAGGGGCATGTCAACTGCTCTTCAGCCAAAGACGTAGCAGAGGATATCGTACGCCAGGGGCATGTCAGTTGCCTTTGTGGTGATAACCTTTCTCGTCAACCAGGGGCATGTCAGCTGTCCTGTTGGTTGACCCTTCTTGGGACAGTATCTTCACCCAGAACATGGTGTCTACTCCATAGCTCGAGTGCGGAAACAAGGACAACAATAGCACTGAGCCTCTGACATCAGAGCAAAGTCAGAATATCCGTACTCCCTTAATCAGCAAAAGAGTGCACAGTCAACAGTCCAATGCCAAAGTCAGACTACCAAGAAGTCAGCCAATGACACAACAGTGAACCAGGAGAGATGTCAGAAATATCCAACAAGACCATCTTCTTCGAGGAGGCAACAATGCCCTTGTGAAACTTTTTTGGACAAGCTCCTTACATCAGTGTAGAATCCAAGCAACAGTTCATCCAGATCAGTCATCAAGTGGACAGACTGAGCAGTCACACAGCGAAACGAGCGACCTACAGACAAGAATAAATTTCCTGGCTAGTAAGCAAGTTGTATATAACCTTTTTTCCCTTTTCTCGTGTCTCCTTTAAGTCCGAAGGAGATTCAAGTTTTTGTCCAATTCTCGTGACTCCTTTAAGTCTGGAGGAGTCCTGAGTCACTGATTCCTGGCCTCTAGGAACAACTCTTTATCCCTTTTCTCATGTCCTCTTTAAGTTCGAAAGAGATTCGAGTTTTGTCCCTTTCTCGCAAAATCTTTAAGTCTAGAGGAGTTCCGAGTCACTGATTCCTGACCTCCAGGAACAACTCTTTGTCCCTTTTTCTCGTGTCTCCTTTAGGTCCGGAGGAGATTCGAGTTTTGTCCCTTTCACACGACTCATTTAAGTCCAGAGGAGTCCCGAGTCGCTGGTTCTTGGCCTCTAGGAACAACTTTTTATTCCTCTTCTTGAATCTCCTCTAAGTCCGAAGGAGATTCGAGTTTTTGTCCCATTCTCGCGACTCCTTTAAGTCTAGAGGAGTCTCGAGTCGCTGATTCCTAGCCTCCAGGAACAGTTCTTTATTCCCTTTTCTCGTGTCTCCTTTAAGTCCAGAGGAGATTCGAGTTTTTGTCCCTTTCTCGCGACTCTTTAAGTCTAGAGGAGTCCCGAGTCGCTGATTCTTGGCTTCCAGGAATAGCTCTTTGTCCCTTTTTCTCATGTCTCCTTTAAGTCCGAAGGATATTCAAGTTTTGTCCCTTTCTCATGACTCCTTTAAGTCCGGAGGAGTCCCGAGTCGCTGATTCCTGGTCTCCAAGAACAGCTTTTTATTCCTTTTTCTTGTGTCTCCTTTAACTCCGGAGGAGATTCGAGTTTTATCCATTTCTCGTGACTCCTTTAAGTCCGGAAGAGTCCCGAGTCGCTGATTTCTGGCCTCCAAGAACAACACTTTATTCCTTTCATCGTGTCTCCTTTAGGTCCAGAGGAGATTCGAGTTTTGTCCCTTTCTCGCAACTCCTTTAAGTCTGGAGGAGTCCTGAGTCACTGATTCCTGGCCTCTAGGAATAGCTTTTTAGTTCCTTTTTCTCATGTCTCCTTTAAGTCCAGAGGAGATTCGAGTTTTGTCTCTTTTTCGCGACTCCTTTGAGTTTGGAGGAGTCCCGTGTCGCTGATTCTTAGCCTCTAGAAACAGCTTTTTATTCCACTTCTTGAATCTCCTTTAAGGTCGAAGGAGATTCGAGTTATGTCTCTTTCTCGCGACTCCTTTAAGTCCATAGGAGTACCGAGTCGCTAATTCCTGACCTTTAGGAACAACTTTTTATTCCTTTTTCTCGTGTCTCCTTTAAGTCCAGAGGAGATTCGAGTTTTGTCCCTTTCTCGCAACTCCTTTAAGTCCGGAGGAGTCCCGTGTCGCTGATTCCTGGCCTCTAGGAACATCTTTTTATTTCTCTTCTTGAATCTCCTTTAAGGCCGGAGGAGATTCGAGTTTTGTCCCTTTCTCGCGACCCCTATAAGTCCGGAGGAGTCCCGAGTCGCTGGTTCCTGGCCTCCAAGAACAGCTTTTTATTCCTTTTTCTCGTGTCTCCTATAAGTCCGGAGGAAATTCGAGTTTTGTCCCTTTCTCGCAACTCCTTTAAGTCTGGAGGAGTCCTGAGTCGCTGATTTTTATCCTCCAGGAATAGCTTTTTATTTCCTATTTCTCGTGTCTCCATTATGTCATGAGGAGATTCGAGTTTTTTCCCTTTCTCGTGACTCTTTTGAGTCCAGAGGAGTCCCGTGTCGTTGATTCCTGGCATCTAGGAACAGCTTTTTATTCCTCTTCTTGAATCTCCTTTAAGGTCAGAGGAGATTCGAGTTTTGTCCCTTTCTCGTGACTCCTTTAAGTCTAGAGAAGTCCTGCGTCACTGATTCCTGGCCTCCAAAAATAGCTCTTTATTCCCTTTTCTCGTGTCTCCTTTAAGTCCGGAGGAGATTCGAGTTTTGTCCCTTTCTCGCGACTCCTTTAAGTCCGGAGGAGTCCTGAGTCGTTGATTCCTGGCCTCTAGGAACAGCTCTTTATCCCTTTTCTTGTGTCTCCTTTAAGTCCGGAGAAGATTCAAGTTTTGTCCCTTTCTCGCGACTCCTTTAAGTCCGGGGGAGTCTCGAGTCGCTGATTCCTGGCCTCCAGGAACAGTTCTTTATCCCTTTTCTCGTGTCTCCTTTAAGTCCGGAGGAGATTTGAGTTTTGTCCCTTTCTCGCAACTCCTTTAAGTCTGGAGGAGTCCCGAGTCACTGATTCCTGGCCCCTAAAAACAGCTCTTTATCCCTTTTCTCGTGTCTCCTTTAAGTCCGAAGGAGATTCGAGTTTTGTCCCTTTCTAGCAACTCCTTTAAGTCCGGAGGAGTCCCGAGTCGCTGATTCCTGGCCTCCAGGAACAGCATTTTATTCCTTTTTCTCGTGTCTCCTTTAAGTTCGGAGGAGATTCGAGTTTTGTCCCTATTTCGCGGCTCCTTTAAGTCCGGAGGAGTCCCGAGTCGCTAGGAATAGTTCTTTATCTCTTTTCTCGTGTCTCCTTTAGGTCCGGAGGAGATTCGAGTTTTGTCCCTTTCTCGCAACTCTTTTATGTCTGGAGGAGTCCCGAGTCACTGGTTCCTAGCCTCCAAGAACAACTCTTTGTCCCTTTTCTCGTGTCTCCTTTAGGTCCGGAGGAGATTCGACCTTTGTCCCTTTCTTGCGACTCCTTCAAGTCCGGAGGAGTCCTGAGTCGTTGATTCCTGGCCTCCAGGAGCAGCTCTATATTCCTCTTCTTGTGTCTCCTTTAAGTCCGGAGGAAATCTGAGTCGTTGGTTCCTTATATCCTAGGACCAACCATTTATCCCTTTCCTCTTGTCTCCTTTAAGTCCGGAGGGGATCCGAGCCGCTAACTCCTTATATCCTAAGACCAGCAACCGTCTTTCCTTCGATTCCTCTAAGTCCGAAGGAGGTTCGAGCTATTGTCTTCTTGTATCCAAGGACCGACTCTTTCCCAATTGGGCTGATAACCCTAACTATCCAGCGGTGAGTCTGTCAACTCATCACAAGGCTGATAACCCTAACTATCCAGCGATGGATTCGTCAACTCATCACAGGAAGATAACCTTGTGCGCTCAGGTAGTGAGTATGATAGCTTTATTTAGCAGTCTCTGTCTTGTTTGAATGATTGTGATTGGCAAGGAATTGCCATTGCTGTAACATGTGCCCAATTGTTTCAGACTGTTACCCTTTCTGCTTGCTGACTTTGCGATGGGGTCCACCTAGTTAATAGTCAGGGACATCGTTTTGTTGCCTTAACCTGGACAAACAAAGCTATCTTAGATTTCAGTGCCAGGTGAGGCGGAATCCTATCTATCTTGCTAGGACTTGTTCAAAGCAGACAAGTGTCATTTCTATCCTTTCTTAGACCAGGCGAGGTCTAGATGATCTCATCCTAGGTTCGCCTCAGATGGACGAATCTTGACGCCCCTTTCATCGGGCTGATAGCCCTAACTATCCGGTAATGAGTCTGTCAACTCATCAGCGGACTGATAGCCCTAACTATCCGGTAATGAGTCTGTCAACTCATCAGTGGGCTGATAGCCCTAACTATCCAACAATGAGTCCGTCAACACATCAGCGAGCTGATAGCCCTAACTGTCTGGTCGGTAGGTCCATCAACTTATCATGCCTTGTCCTTTAGCTTGCAAGTTTGATAGTCTTATCTAATACCCCTTCTCTTGGGCTGATATCCCGAACTATCCGGTTGACAACTGTCATATTGTCAGGAGCGGGTTGATACCCCTAGACTATCCGGTTGACACTCGTCATCAGTCTATCCTGCGGTCGGCAGGTCCGACATCTTGCCATGCATCCTCCCGGGCTGAAAGGTACGCCATTCGCCAGGTTTTCCCCGGTCAATAAGTCTGACAGACTTGCCCAGGCACACCTCGACACGAGTCGGAAAATCCCTCACGCTCATCATCGAGAGTTGAGCTACCGACTCATTTTTAGCATCACCCTCATGCATTACCCAGCATCAGGGTCATCCTTTGCATTTGCATCCTACATGGGCCACGAGTCATGTCTTTTCGGTGCATCCGCTGAATAAGTGGCTCACGGCCCCACAGCAAATACCACTCTCCTGTGAACTCAAATGGGGTGTCTTGTCAACCCTGAGCATCGATCTCGGTTCCATCCGTCCCTCAACCTCGCTCAGGGAGGGGCATTTATAGACACCCTAATTTTGATGTCATTTGGCAGCAGGCTCCTCCGGATGATGCTCTCGTCGCAACCACCAAAACCCTAGCCTACGTAAGTCCAATCAGGCCCACACTAGCCCACCTGACCCAATTAAACTTAAAATCCAATAAAACCCCAGAACCCACTTAATCCAATTAACATCCACCTAAAAATTCAAATAAAACCCACTCAAACTCGATTAAAATCCAATAAAAAGCCTAATTAATCAAATTCTAAACCCTAATCAAGTGAAAAGAAATCAAATCAATTTAAAATTCATTAAATAAGACAAAAACCCTAATTCAAGCTTAATTCAAATTAAATCACTTAAAAATCCAAATAAATAAGTAAAAACCCTAATTAAAGTTAAAATCCACTGAAAATCTTAATTAATAAAAATCCAATACCCTAATTAATCCAAAAACCCTAAATAAACATAAAAATCCTAATTAATAAATCCATAAACCCTAATTAAACCAAAAATCTCGAAATAAACCCTAATTAAAACTCAAAACCCTAATTTCAAATCAATTAAATAAAACCCTAAATCCAAAATTAATAATCACATTTACTCACAAAATCCAAATTAAAAACTTAAAATCAAAACCCTAAAAAGTCCAAAATAAAAATCAAAACAAAAATCCAAATAAAAAGCTCAAAACCCAAGCCCAATAAGCCCAACACTATTTCATTTAAGAATTCAATTCAAAACTTTAGAAAAGTCAAAAAATAATTTTGACGACCATATTTTTCCGGCGAAAACTCTAGCGAGCAATCCAGAGAAATCCGGAGCAAATCTCAGCCTTCGAGATACTTGGTCAACCTCCTCCAGCTCAAGCCCGATCCAACGGCGTTGATGGGCTATGGAGAGGAGAATCAACAGCAGAGAACCACCTCGCCGGAGTATAATAAGGGTTGGTCGTCGACGGGAAAAAAAACTTCTTTCCAGAGAGCCTTTCGAGAGAATTTACAGAGCTTCTACCCTTGCTGAAACACGATACCTTCCTCCATCCTAGAATTCCCGCAATTCCTATCTCCCAAAAACCCCCCTCCTCGAGCCCACGGTTGTAGCTAGAACCATCGCCAGAAAAGCTCCACCGCCAGTCACTCGCGCCAAAGCAGACATCCACGGTAGTAGAATTAGAGGAGTACAAGGACTACTCAGTAGCCACGACAGCAGCCTCCCCTCTTTGTTTGCCTGCCGTGAACCCACTTCTGTTGATGGGTTCAGACCGTTGGAGAGCACCCCCTCCCCCCCTCCCCGTCGGCCTCTGACTTTAGGCAAGGCCCCATGCGGGCCTTCCTTCGTCCCACCTTTTATCTCCACCTCCCTAGATCTCTCTTTACTCCATAGGAAGCCAGTCGGACCGCCGTGACGTCCACGCCACCGCCGTAGTCCCCTATCATCGTCGACTGACCCCGATGGAGCGCAATGGCTACCCCAAGCGTCGCTACAGCCCTCCCGTGCACTTCTGATGATCCCAAAGCTCCCACGGAAACCGGAAAGCCCTTGCCCTGTCGCCGGGACCACAGCCACGCCTCGACGACCCAACACTGCCACTGTCACCGGAGCATGGGATGGGGAGGCTCACTCCCCCACATGCGAAGCCTCTTCCTGCCTCCACAAGGTTCGCCGAGACCCTCAAAAGCGTCACCAATCGCCACCGCATCCAGCCACCACCTCTGGACGCTCCCACGCGAGCCTCGTCGCCGCCGGAGAAGAAGATCGGCGAGGGAGGTCGACGGCACCTTCCAGCCATCAGGGGTTCGATCCGCGCCGTTGGATCTTCCCCATGCCTCCTCCTCAAGCTTTCCCCCCTTTCTGATCTTCAATCAGGCCCCTGGAGAGGCTCGGATGAGCCTCTCAGCCGTCGCCATTGGCGATCTTCGAATTGCCGACGGTGACCCCTATTTTATTTCAATTTTTGTTTTAAAATCCTTCAGTTTATTTAATTCATACATTTTAGTCCTTCTATTATTACATATGGGTTCAGACATTTTCATCGTAGTCCCTACAGTTTTAAAATACTTTTTATTCTTTGTTTTCCCTGAGAATTTTGCATAGAGGCCCCAAAATAATTCATCTTTTAATTCTTAACTTATTAATGTATGTTCTTATCACATCTGGGTCCCTTGAACACATTTTCTTTACATTAAGGTCCAGAACATTTATATTTAAGTCCCTAAGTTTTCTGAAATGCTTTTTCTCAGTGAAATTTACATTTTGAGCCTTAAAATATTTAAAATTCACACTAACTGTTAGTAAAATGGAGTTTTCTTTACAGTTTGGTCCTGAACTTATGCATTTAACCCCCAGAACTTTAAAAAATGAGTTTTCCTTGTACATTTTGCATTTTAGACCTCAAGAAACTTCATAATTGCATTAACCAACATAAAAGCCTCATTTTTATCACAATCAGACCCTGAGATTTTGTAGAAAAGTCCATGGATTCACATTAAATCAATTCTGAGCATAAAATTTACATTTTAACCCTTAAATTAATTCCAAATCCATCACATAGGGTTTTAAATGTTTTCTTTCATGTTTTTGTGACATTTTTCACTGGCCTCATATTCTGCATTTAATCATTGATCCCATTTAGAAATCATGTTTTCACTGAGATTTGATCCTTAGCTTTACATTTTGGCCACATTTGCACTCATGTGTGAATTTTACACTTTAGACCCTTGACTTTCAAGAAATTATCCAAGTGCAACTTTTACATCCCTATGCTACATTGACATTGGACCCATCATTTGCATGTCAGGATAGATGTCATGAGCAATTTTTCATTCAGTTTCTCATTCCTTTCTGTGAATTTTGCATTTTGACCCCTATGTTTGTCCTTTATCGTGTTTACATCATTTTATCGATTTTCTCCTCCATGTTTCCTGCAAATAACATCTTTTGGACATTTGGCACACATCTTGACACAACTTAGGCCATGCATCATTCCCATGTTGGCATTTATCACCTCTTGCTAGGGAAATGACCAAATTGCCCCTATGCCTCCAATTCATGAGCATGCATCTCGATCTTTGGATTTAGTATTGCATAGCCCATTTCTAAGCTATTCTCTAGAGTTTTTGCGCATTTAGGCACTCGTCCTCATGTTTTTTATCCTTTTTCTTCATATTTATCCCCATTTGGCAAGCCGGCATCCTATGCCTTTCCTTCATGGATTTCTTTCTTCACTTTGTCCTTAGGGTCTCTTATCTATTATCCGATTTGATTGGCTTTAATCCTACATTTCAGATTTTTGATTTGATTTGGATTTCATCGCCCAAGGGTGTACATTAACAGGCCTAAGGGTCGACAATTGTCCCTACCACGGATTATTTTTCCCCTTTTTGATTTTCACGACTTTTTCATGATTCTGAGGACTCTGGTTGACTTGGCTTGTCATCTTTTTGATATCATTATGTTTTTCAGAAGCGTTCTTTAACAAAACCTCATCATTTCATGTGATTCTTTGCAATTTTGTCAATTCATGTGGATTCCTTCGCAATTTTCTCACACTGTCTTGCACATCCATCCAGTCTTGTCATGGCATACATATTAGCATGATTAGAGCATGATCCAGGTTTAGCAAACATCCATCTAGCC
>JAMKQA010017165.1:0-10402 GCA_024699735.1 Posidonia australis | reverse complement strand
AAAAGGCGACGTCCGAGGAGGAAGATTCAAAGGAAGAGTAGCTTGTACTTGTAATTTTCCTTTTGGAAAAAATCTGTAATAACACTAGCATTTTGTAATCCTCCACAAATTTATAAGAAGAAATCTGATTTGCGATGTGCCCCTCGGGGTCTTTGTATGTGTAGGTTTTATGCAAATAGTTTCTGTGCAGGGTTACACAACTGGCGCCGATTTTGGCGATGTCAATATTCTAAGCAGGTGCTGCTGACATTTTCTGTATCCCAGGCGCCACCTAGGTGCGCCGCTGCGGTGCACCACATACGTGCATCTGAGAGGTGCGCCACCTTGGTGCGTCCCCAGAAATGGCAAATTTTGCTTCCATTTTTGCTGAAACCCTTCGTGATCTTCTTATATAAGCTTGCATCCTATGGCGGCTGCACAATGCCTTCTGAAAAAAAATCTCGGCTATAGACTTTGCTTCCTCACCTTTGCTCATTTTCTGATCTTCCTAGGCGTGGATTCTGCATCAACATGGTATGGGTTATTGTTTTACATGTTTTCTGTTACTGGCCTTTGCAGATTCTACCTGTTTTCCTGTTATTTATCTTTGTAGATTTTCGTCCTCCTGCTATATGTCTTTACAGATTTTATTTGCTATAAATCCTTGTAGATTTTTGGCTTGCTTCATGTCCATGCAGGTTTTATTTACTTTATATCCTTGCAGATTTTTGGCTTGCTTGTTTCATGGCTACGCAGATTTTGCTTGTTTGCTGTCCATGTAGACTTTGCTTGTTTGCTTTATGGCTGCGCAGATTTCGTTTGCCTCTTGATTATGCAGATTTTGGACAACGCTTCTTGATTTTTTTTGCATATGTTATTTTGTATTACATCATGCTAGATTGCTACGCTTGTCCCATGCTTATGTCAGGTTCGCCTTTTACTGCCATATTTGCAGAGCTATCCCACCATGGTGACCCCCAGGCACTGTTCTGACGACTTGCTCGGCTAGATCGATGCTTTGACAGCCGACAATCGGATACAACTCCAGATCTGGGGTATTTCTTCTTCCCTCCTGAGCATAGCTAAAGTGGAGGTTAACTGGCATTTGCTATGTGCCATGGCCCGATTCTGGAAACCAGCCCTGCATGTTTTCCGCTTTGGGAAAGTAGAGATGACTCTTACTCTGGAGGAAGTCAGGCGAATCTGTGGCCTGTCCCCGTTCATGTCCTCACCAGTGTTTTACTGCCATGCCAGTTATGTGCACGTCGTGAGCCAACTCACATTTATTGCCAAAGAAGAATGTGAGGAGAAAATCATCTACAGGGATGGTCCTACACCCATGATATGCCTGGATTACTTCGATGCAATCATCGGTTCCCGCTCTTCTATGGGCACTCAGTGGCTCTACTGCTTTGTGCTGCGCTTCCTTGGGGAGCTGATCTTTAGCCATGGCCGGACGACTGTGGCTATTGAGGTAGTAGAGATAGCCTGGGCAGTTGTTGTTCGACAGATCGACCTGGCCCCCATCCTTCTTGCCGAAACCTATGTCGGCTTGGACCGAGCGTTGAGGTGCTCCTACCACTTCTATGGATGTGGCACCATGGTGCAGGTAAGCAGATCCTCTGGCAATATTTAATAATATTTTGCTGTGCTTTCATTAACCATGGTTCTTTTTGCCAGGTTTGGTTTGCTACCCATATAGGGATGAAGATTCTGCGCCCTCGGCCTTCCACTTTTGAAGTCTATAGTCGCACCCATCATTCAAGGTCGCTTCCGGGGGTACACGAGCTGTGCGACAAACTGCGGAATCTTGATGCAGATTCTGTGACATGGTGCATTCTATCCTCTACATCCTAGACATTTATTGCCTTTTTTAATGCCACGGATATGTGACTCGTGGTTCTTCCTGGATTTTTTGGTGGCGTGGAGTATCACCCCGTCCAGGTTCTTCGCCAGTTCGGCTTCTGCCAAGACTCCATTGAGCAAAGTCCCTGCCCTGACAGATATAAAAGGCATGTTGCTGGCTCAAATGCATCTACTTCTGAGCTGGCCCGATGAATGGGTGCTGGCATCAAGTCTTGTAGCCTTGCCATCATTAAAGGCTTTGGCTGCACAGCGGGATATGAAGCTGAGATAAGGGAGACATGGCCCTTGAGCGAGATTCCGCCTAGTGGCACCAATTTTATGGAGGCATGCAGTTCAAAGAGGCCCCGCACTGATTAGCAACATTTGTATGATGATAGGCCATAATAAGAATGACACTGATGTTGCTTTACTTTGTTTCCGCTATATCTGCTTTTTGAATTAATTTAATTGGCATGTCCCTGATTCCTCTATTTCAAAGAAATGACTATCATGCCCCTGATCGAATGCTTGTTTGCCCATATCACGACTCATAAGGCAGCTGACATGCCCCTGGTCAAAATATGAACAAACTGCCTTGCAAATGAATAAAAATATGCCTGACTAGAATGCACCCTAGCCAAATGCTTAAACGACTCATAAGGCAACTAACATGCCCCTGGCCGGAATGCGAAAAAATGCTTTACAAAATAACTACAAATCTGCTTGACTAGAATGCGCCCTAGTCAAAATGCTTGCACGACTCATAAGGAAGCTGACATGCCCCTAGTCGAAATGCGAAAAAAATGCTTTGCAAAATAAATAATGTTGTGCAAATGCAAAGAAATGGCTAATTGATACATTGGTGCCCTCAGCGCCAAAGAAGCCTGTTTTGCCTGCGATAGAAGGTGACACTGTCCTTGACTCATATGGCACTAAACCTAGGCACTTAGGTTTATTGGTGGCTCTCCTTCAGATTCATGGGCTTCGTGCCAAATTCTTAGGGTCCTAAACCTACTTTTTTAAGGGTTCATTTTTCTTTTCTCCCTCATAGGCATGCTAACTGACCCTACTCCTGCTTAGAGGTAATAAACACTTATGCTCAAGGGGGTGGCTGCTATTTCCCTTGTGCTGAAGGGGTGGCTAGTCCCTTTGATCATATGGGCATAGTAAGTGCGTGCTTCGACTCCTCTCCAAGCTAAATGGTAGGAGTAAGGTTGTTCACATGCCTCTCTCAGTGGAGCTCAGCTTCTATCTGCTACTTCTGTCTTCTTATTTCTTTTGTGCTCCAAGGTCTGGTGTATTTTTTCCTTATTGCTCACACTCTCTCTAGACCTAGCATTTTTACTCCCTCTCAAAATATAGGTCCCGTGGGATTTTTTGCATTTAGTCCATCTTTCTGAAATCTCTCTCTCACACCCTAAGCTTCTAGGGTAGTAGCACATGAGGAGGACTTGACACATCTTACGGAGGTAGGCTCCCGATTTTCCTCATCGGGCAATGATGATGCTATACAAAAAGAAAAGAATGCAAAACATTATTTATGTTGTACTGGAATGCAAAGAATATAAAAAATGCATGACTCATGGTGCAAGGCATTAGGGCCAACTGAGAGTCATTGATAGTACTTCTTTAAGTAGGAGGCATTGACAGGCTCTGATTACTCTGTATGATCCATGCCTTCAAGGAGGACTGCACCCCCTGACAGAGCCTCCTTAACCACAAAAGGTCCACGCCAGTTGAGTCTAAATTTCCCTCGTGTATCTGGCAAATGAATGGCGTGCAGGACCAAGTCCCCTGGTTCAAAGCATTTGGGACGGACCTTCTTCTGATAAGCTCGGGCTACTCTCTTCTGGTAGCATTGGGCATGATGCAGGGCTTGCAACCTATGCTCATCAATCAGATCAAGCTGGACATTACGGTCTTGCACCCACTCAGCCTCTTCTAATTCTGCCTCCCTCAAGATTCTTAATGAAGGAATCTCCACTTCGAAGGGAAGGACTGCTTCCATACCATACACCAAAGAGTAAGGTGTTGCTCCTGTGGATGTGCGGATGGAGGTTCTGTAAGCCCATAGTACATAAGGTAGCTTCTCGTGCCAATCTTTATGAGTCTCGGCCATTTTCTTCAGGATCTTCACCAGATTCTTGTTAGCCGACTCTACTACCCCGTTCATCTGAGGTCGATAGGGGGAGGATCTGTGATGTCTGATCTTGCAGCTCTGGAGGAAATCCTCAACTCTCTTTGCTATAAAATTGGTTCCGTTGTCTGAAATGATAGCAAATGGAACCCCATATTTGGCGACAATATTATTTTTGATAAAATTTTTTGTGATAGCTGCTGTGACTGTTTTGTAGGATGCCGCCTCGACCCATTTCGTAAAATAATCAATGGCCACCAAGATATAACGATGCCTATTGGATGCTGTAGGATGAATGGCCTTGATAACATCAATTCCCCAAGTTGAGAACGGCCAGGGTGATGACATGCTATGCAACTGCTGTGGGGGAGCATGTATAAAATTGCCGTGTATTTGGCAGCTATGGCATCTTCTGACAAAGTGGCAGTAGTCCGTCTCCATGGTGGACTAGAAGTACCCTTGTAGCATGATTTTCTTGGCTAGGAGAACCCCATTCATATGTGGGTCGCAGGTGCCTGCATGGACTTTCAACGTTAGCTCATCTGCCTCCTTTTTGTCTACGCACCTGAGGAGCATCTGGTTATAAGATCTTCTGTATAGCTGCCCGACCCCAAGCACATATTTAGATGCTAGCCGTGTCAGGGTCTTCTTGTCTGATGCAGAAATGCCAGGAGGGAAACTACCAGACTCCAAAAATGCTTTAATATCACTATACCATGGTAGTTCAGCAGATGACGGCGCCTCTTGGATATGCATAAAATGTGCTGGTTGTTCAATGCATGTGACTGAAATGTCTATAGCTTGTGCCTCTGGGAGAGATAACCATGATGCTAGAGTTGCCAGGGCCTCTACATATGCATTCTTGGCTCGCTTCATGAAGGAAAACTTGACATCTTCAAATTCTTTAGTCAATTTTAGCAAGCGTTCATGATATAATACAAGCTTCTGGTCTTTTGTCCTCAAGTCACCATTGACTTGTGAGATAACCAGCATGGCATCGCCAAATACATGGAGCTCTTGGGTGCCTTGGTCTCTTGCTATATGTAAGCCTAAGATGCAAGCTTCATATTCGGCTTCATTATTGGTGCATTCAAATGTCAGCTTCCTTGCAAAAGGAATAAGTTGTCCTTGCGGCGTTGCTAAAACTGCATCGATGCCTCTTCCTCGCTTGTTGACTGCACCATCAAAATACAGGCACCATTGATGCTCGTTCTGAGGCCCCTCTGGTTCTTTGTCACCCATTGCAAACAATATATCCTCATCTGGGAACTAGATCTGCAAAGGTTGATACTCCGGCAAAGGCAAGTCAGCCAAGTGATCCTCCATGGCTTGTCCTTTCATGGACTTCTGCGTGACAAAGGTGATATCGTACTGGGATAACATCACCTGCCATTTAACGCATCTGCCCACCAAGGCTGGCTTCTGAAACAAATATTTGATTGGATCATGCCGGCATAACAAGAGAACGGGATATGCCATCATATAATGCCAGAGGCGCTGTGTGGCCCACACTAGGGATAAGCAAACTTTCTCTATCGGGATGTATTTAACCTCGCAGTCATTGAACTTTTTGCTGAGGTAGTAGATAGCTTTCTCTTTTTGCCAGGATTCGTCATGCTGGCCTAGAACTGCGCCCATAGAATGCTGCGTGGTAGAGAGATATAGTAGCAAAGGGTGTCCTGGCACAGGAGGAACTAAAACTGGAGGCTTCACCAGTAGCTACTTTATCTTGTCGAAGGCCATTTGGCATTCTTCATTCCAAGAAGTCTGAGCATTTTTCCTTAACAGCTTGAATATGGGCTCACATATGGGTGTAAGCTGTGCAATGAACCTGCTGATATATTGCAGCCTACCTAATAAACCACGAATTTCTTTCTCAGTGGTTGGGGGAGGCATGTCGATGATAGCCTTGGCTTTGTGAGGGTCCACCTCGATTCCCCTCTGACTGATGATGTAGCCCAGTAGCTTTCCAGAGGATACCCCAAATACACATTTGTTGGGGTTTAAGCGGAGCTTATACTTCCGCAGGCGCTCAAATAGTCTTCTTAAGCAGGCAAGATGGTCCTCAGGCTCCTTGGATTTGGCAATCATGTCGTCCACGTACACTTTAACCTCCTGATGCATGAGATAGTGGAACAAAGCTATCATAGCCCTTTGATATGTTGTGCCAGCATTCTTTAGTCTGAATGGCATCACCCGGTAACAGAAGACTCCCCATGGAGTAATGAAGGATGTCTTCTCCATATCTTCTTCAGCCATTCTGATCTGGTTGTACCCATAAAACCCGTCCATGAAAGACAACATCTTATGCCCTGCAGTGTTGTCCACCAGAATATCAATGTGAGGGAGCGGGAAATCATCTTTGGGGCTTGCAATGTGTTGTCCACCAGGGCTCCTCCTCATTGCAAGGGCTCCTCCTCATTGTCATCATCCTCCTCTTCATAGGCAATCAACTCTGACAGGATTTCCTTCTCAAATGTCGGGTCAGTGATGTCTACTGAAAAGACTTCCTCTGATTCTGCGCCTTGATGGCGTTTGAGAACTGTTACAGTGACCTTTGTTTTTCTATGCCGACATTGCAATGCTGCTCGTGCTTCCCCGTCTGGATGATGTGAGGAGCTAAGAGTCTCTGCCTCCGATGTGGATGCCTCTTTATTCTTGTTTATGCTAATTGTACAGGATTTTGTTTGCTGGTGGCAGTTCTGCTGTAGACTGGTGGGGTTGCCATCTGTCCCACTCGTGCTTGCTTCATGATTTTGATCCTCACCCTCAGGGTGAGGCCTATATTGCCAGTACCAACTAGACCCGCTTCCCGACTGACAGGAGATTAACTCCAATGGTCTAGTGTCCCTCTCATTTGTTTCTTGCAGGACCATAATTGAAGCCTGGTCCTGGGGTGGTACTGGTAAGTCTGCTGGTGACGCTGTAGCAACCGCTTTGCCCTTCCTTCTGCGGTCATGCTCTGCTATGTCTTCTACAAGCATGTCTAGCTACTCCTGAAATAACAGGTCCAGATCCCCGATATCACCATCTGAGTCTATCTCTTGGACCGGAATCTGAGCTACTGACTGCTCTATCTGTTCTCTGCTCTGCATGATACCCTGGCACATGCTCTGCTGTTCTGGCTGGCTGTTATCTTGATACGAACCCTCTAGGCAGATCCAGGCTGGTGATGCTGACACTGCATTGGAACTGCGGTTCGAATCCATGATGCCTGCGCTCACAAAATTGGATAAATCTCGTGGAATAACAATCCTGGAGGACTTACCCCGGCGCTGCGATCGCTTCCTCTGACTGCCTCGCTCGTAACCCAAACCTTCTTTCTCAAACCATTCTTCGACTTCGATCGGCTCGTCGATTCCCTCACCATTAAGCCCAAGAGGTGATCCTTTCTCATATCCCCATTTGCGACAAAGGTTGTCGATCATCAAGCGGGGGTTGCCAAAAGTGGCCAAATGGCCGGCAAGCTCTGCAAGCGGAATGAAGTTAATTGGCTCAAACCGATTAACCCGAAAGAGGACATCGGTAGGCTTGGGCACAAAATGGACAGTCTACGGGGTTAGAACTGAGACAGACTCAACCTTCTCCATGTCTTCTGCCAGGACAACAACGACGTTGTCATCCCAACAAAATTTAATCATGCGATGGAGGGTTGAAGGAATGATTTGATGCTTGTGAAGCCAAGGGCGTCCAAGCAGGAGATTAAAAGAAGGTTCGATATCAACGACGTAGAATTCTACGTCGAAGCGAGCAGGGCCAATGGTTAGGGGGGATGATAAGAATCCCAAGCGCATCATGATGCGTATTATCAAAAGCTGTCATCCCTTTCACAGCTGGTATAACATCTTCGGACTTGAATCCGAGTGCACTTGCTGTGCGCAAGGGGAAGACATTAAGGCCTACTCCGTTGTCTACCAGTGTAAGGGGGATGCGAAAGCTTTGATACTGCGCAGTGATGAACAGGGGAGAGTTATGATTAGTGCCAGAAGGAGGTAACTCCTGGCTGGAGAAGGAGATAACCTGAGGTGCCGCGATCATTCCTACCATGTTCTCTAGGGTAGCAGGCTCTATAGATTGGGATACACGAGCTGCCTGGAAGACCCTAAGGAAGGCTTCTCTATGCTCGGCCGATGTATGGATTAGATCCCAAATGGAAATGTCGACTCTAACCTTCTTAAGCTGGGCAGTGATGTCAGCTAAAGGTTGGCTGCTAGTGGTAGGAATGGGCAATGCTACTCTAGGCATAGGTGGCTGAGGAGAATGTGCCTGGGGTTGGGCAGGGGTTACTACTATACGTGCTGAAGGGCCTAGATGGCTGGGCCTGCAACTGGTAGGGACTCGGGTTAAGGGGTTAGGCCTGGTTGCTGGGGGTTTGTATACTCTACCCGACCGTGTCACCTCTGCACACATTCCTGTGGCATAACTGTAGGGAACACGATGCGTGTCGTGGGTCAGAGTAACAACAACTGGGGGACGGGATGCTAACTGTACAGGTGATACAGAAGGGCGAGGGCAAGTAGGGGTATCTACCTGGAGGTGCTGGTAGTACTGGTGAGGGTACTGGTGATCTGAGGGCGTGCTGGCTGTCTTGGTCTGGATTGGGACCAGGCTGCTAAATTGACTGAAGCTGGAGGTTGGGGATATGCTACATGTGGCACCACAGAGTTCTCCGACTCAACAGCAGGACGGATCACAGAAATAGATTCCTCGGCGTTACTGAGGAAGGAACGATACAAATGGGAAGGAAAAGGAGAAGATACATCATGAATTAAAGTAGTGGGACAGATAGAGGAAGAAACTGACCCAGAAGGAATAGAAGAAGAAGAAACAAAATTAACTCCCGAGGAGCCTGGCGCTCCCGGAGGCGGATGCTGCGGCAAAGGCTGACTAACTATGCTGGGTTGTGCTGGCTGTGCTTGCCGTGCTGGCTGTACTACTGGGGGATGTGCTGGGGCGGCTGCCTGGTTATTAATCGTGATGACCTTCTGGTCAATCAAATCCTAGACAGCGTCCCTGAGTGTGAAGCAAATATCCGTCGAGTGGTCGGCCACCTGATGGAAATTGAAGAACGCATTGAAATTGTACCAGGCTGGCAACGGATTAGGCGGAGGGCGTACCTCTAGCAACCTCAGCAAAGATGCGACCTTGGGGAATACCATGCTCAACGGCTCCACTAAAGGGGTATAGTGGCGTCGGTCACAGCGTTGTCGCTTCGGCTGTGGATGTGCCAACAGTGGGCGCGTCCTAGCCAATGGGTTAGGATATACAGGTGTGGCAGTGGGGGTAATATGTGATGCATGCTGTGCTCTAGGTGTAGGAGTGGGTGCATAAACTACTTGGCGCTGCGGGGGCGGGCGGACATCTGCCGGAGCAGCAGGGGATCTAATGTAAGAGACGGTATTCTTGGAAGAATCCCGCCTCCTGGGTGGATAGGTGTTGGGGTTATTGCTGCTGCTAGGGCCACTATGTGAGGAAGTGGCCTGATTAGCAAATGCAAAGAGTGCTGAAAAACTGCCGCCGCGCAGTGAACTCTCAACACGGGCGCCCGCCTGAAGTAGTGCAGAGAAAGTGGTGACAGGCTGAATGCTAAGCAGAGTCCCGATCGCTGGCTATGCTCCTCGGATCACTATCTCAATAGACTCCTCGTCAGAGGGTCTATCCTTGACTTGTGAAGCCAAAGAACGCCAACATCCCAGATACTTCCAAATGTTTCTTGGGGTCTCTGCCTAAGAGCGACTAGGTCCTCCCGCTTGGGGACTAAGTCGAGGTTAAAGGAGTATTGCTCCAGGAATGCCTGAGTAAGGTCATCCTAAGTCCTGATGGTGGCCATGTTGAGGGAAGTGAACCACTTCAATGCGGGCCCCTTAAGACTCTTCTGGAACAAGCGGATTAACAACCTTTCGTCAGCCAGAAGCTGAGCAAGGTCTCTGCAATAGGCTTTGTGGTGGGCAATTGGGCAGTCCCTACCAATGTATTTCTCAAATTCCGGAATATGAAAATTCGGGGGGAGAGTCGCCTCTGGGAAATAACAGAGGTCCCGGAATTGGTAGGACTGGCGGTCCCCGCCTTGCACTTGTCGGAGAGTGCATTCCAGATCATTTACTCTCGCAAGGAGAGTAGCTGGAGCTACTGCAGCTGTGGACTGTGCAATAGAGACGGGTGTCGCGTACACTGTATGGGTCGCCCCAAAGGGCTCCTCTAGATCCACCATTCCGCCGTCTGGTGCTACGGCTAGATGGCCAGTGTACCCGTGCATGGGTGTAGTGTGCTGTGGGATGAAGGATGAGGCCTGTGTGTGGTAAAAGGGTGAAGGAAAAACAAGAGGTGGTGCAACTAGTGGTGCAGAATGTGGGAGCAAGAGTTGTTGGACCGGGATGGTATCAACACTCACAGATGGTAATGCTCCCGCCGGCCTAGGGGGCTGGCCACCAGATAGGAGGG
>JAMKQA010017164.1:0-10316 GCA_024699735.1 Posidonia australis | reverse complement strand
TTGGTAACTCGTATCTCTTGTCCTCCACATGCATCCTTCACAGAGTTATTTCAGAAAATGACAACTAATACCCGTTTTCAAGAAATGATAAATAGCCACCCTCTTCAACAATGTAATTATATATCTAAGCTTCACAAACATACCAACCAGTAGAGTTTTATGGGCTTAATTGACCTCTTATTTCAAATAACAATGACGTACTGAATAGACTACTCTTTTTAAACGATGTCATTCATGATGTATTTGAAATTTCATTATTGGGACGTATCATTATACGGTTGACCACTCTCGAGTCTTCCCTAGGTTGGTAACTCGTATCTCTTGTCCTCCACATGCATCCTTCACAGAGTTATTTCAGAAAATGACAACTAATACCCGTTTTCAAGAAATGATAAATAGCCATCCTCTTCAACAATGTAATTATATATCTAAGCTTCACAAACATACCAACCAGTAGAGTTTTATCAGCTTGTCAACTATTTGGGAACTAGCTACCCGTTCGGTATGTCCATTGAGATGGTGGGGAAAGATGGAAACAAAATTGTATTTGATATTCCTTCATCAGCAAAGGATACTCTGGTTTGTCAATGTCTCTCTTTTTCCTTTCTCCTTCTTTGAAGGAATGTTTCTTATTTATTTATTTATTTATTATTACTATGGTTTGCTAATTTGCTTTTTTAGTAATCCGTAAGTTTTTATATAATTCTTCCTCGATTAAGTAACTACCACCAAGAGAATAATAGTCCAAATATGCTTAACTATGGAATTTGATGCTTTAGTATTGATATAATCACACCTAATACAATAGATAGTTGATATATATTATCTTTCAATTTTAATAAATTTTGTTGAATGATCCACTTGTTGGTCCACGCAACCATCACAAAGGAAGAACCAAATTCAAAATCGCTTAAAATTTTCATATTTTTTGAAGAAAAAAAAAACCATTGACCATAGAGTTGTGTACTTGTGCCTATAGAGTTCTGACCTTCGTCTTCAATGTACAACAAGGAAAGTCTATCACTTGTAAGGAATAGAGAGAGGAGGAGGGCATTGGAGTAAATGTCTCCAAATTTTCTAAAGTTCGTTGGTCATCACTGAATATTGGGTTGTTAATTAGTCTTTAATATTATACCAAATAAGGTCACCTTAGTGAGATTGACAAAGTGCATGATTCTTTAAGTGGAGGAACGCACCTATACCATAAAATCCAACACATCTCCTTACTATTCATCTCCCTTTTCTTCAACTCATGGACCTCTTCCTTAATACCCTATCATCCACCTTGATCTCTAGCATCCACACCACATGTTCTTCAATCCACTAAGAGTTCATGTTTTTTCAGCGATATGTGGTGATTGGGTTAGAATTTGGGAAACTTAAAGGAACGATACGGAGTAAGATGAGGGTTATAATAAGTTAGTTATTTCTGGACATTGAGTTTGACTGTTAACTCATAATTAATAAGATTTAACGAAACAATAATTTGACGGTGATGTCATATGTGTAAGAAAAAAAAGGGATGAGGGCAATCACAGTAACTCTTCGTCACACCATTCTCTTGTATAATAAGAACGACACCACCCCAAACTTCATCAATCAATCAAAATGGCAGTCTCTCTTCTCCTCGTCCTCACCATTTCCTCACTCTTCCTCTCCTTCAGCTTTGCCAATGGAAGTTTCACGGTCGATATCTTCCGCCGGGACTCGCCACTGTCCCCCTACTACAACTCCTCCCAAACCACACAAGACAAGCTCCGCGCCTCGCTCCAGCGCTCTCTGGCACGATCAGAGCACTTCCGGACGTCGCTGGCAGCAGCGGGCAACGGCCACCACTCGATCGTGTCGTCGGTGACTCCGAACCAAGATGAGTTCCTTATGAGCTTGTCTGTGGGAACTCCACCGTTCAAAATCCTTGCTATTGCCGACACCGGAAGTGATCTCACATGGACGCAATGCAAGCCATGCACCAAGTGCTACAAACAGATTGCACCATTGTTTGATCCCAGGCGTTCTTCCACGTACAAAGTTCTCTCTTGTCATTCTGGCTCTTGCGGGGCGCTAGACTTCAAGAAGTGCGACAAAGATAAAAATTGCAGGTAACAGAAATAAACACTTCTCTAGCGTATAGTTTTATAGAAATAATAACGGAACATTCTAATACGGTATGATTGTTTCTTTTCCAATAGATATCAATACTTTTATGGGGACAGTTCCTTCACCTATGGAGTCCTGTCCTCGGAGACACTCACCTTCTCCACCACCACCGGCCAACCGGTTAAGCTACCGAATATCGTCTTCGGCTGCTCCCACGAAGCCGAAGGCAACTTCGACAAGCACGGTGCCGGCCTAGTCGGTCTCGGCGGCGGACCACTGTCTGTCGTCTCCCAATTAGGTGACAACATTGACAACAAATTCTCCTACTGCTTGGTGCCCTTCACCGCCACGAAGTCCTCCAGCCGCCTCACCTTCGGCCGGGACGCCGGCATATCCGGCCGCAAAGTCGTCTCGACGCCGATTTACCAAGAATTCCGCGACACCTTCTACTCCTTGATACTTGAGTCCATCATCGTAGGAAACATCAAGGTACCCGTGCCGGTGGACACCAAATCGCAGACCGGAAACATCATTATCGACTCCGGCACGACGTTCACGATGCTCTCCGCGACGGTGCTGGACGACGTGTCCACCGCCGTCAGCAAGCTCGTGACACTGAAACCGGCCAGCGACCCCCAAGAAGAGTTGGAGGTGTGCTTCCACTCCGCAGCGGCGCCGTCGATGCGAGGTCTGCCGGATATTGTCTTCAAGTTCGAGAAAAACGCGACTGTGACGCTTCCGCCGGTGAACACGTTCGTTCCGATGGGGGAAGGGATCCTGTGCCTTGCGATGCTGCAGAGGGACACGGCGATCTTCGGGAACTTGGCGCAGCAGAATTTCTTGGTTGAGTATGACATTGGGGCTCAGAAGCTGTCCTTTGCTCCCAGGGACTGCACCAAGCTCTGAAGTGGATGATGCGTGTATTTCTTTACGTGCATGGATATGACCATGTTAGTATTAAATATTTGGAAAAATTCTAAGTTATCTTATAAAATTCTAATGGTTCTATTAAAAGATAAAATGGTCTACGTGCAGTTGCAAATCTCACCATTAATATATTTCAATTATCCATTGGAAGTTTCTGTTACTCAACAAGATACATAGTATTATTATATGTTAAATTTATGTTTGTCATGAATTACCGTATTTTTTTAATGGAAATTTTGCAATAAGCTAAGGTATATGAGTAATTTGATTGTTGTGTATACCTGTACGTGACGACTCCCCCTTCCCCTCCCCTCCCCTTCTCCCACTTCCTGTTTTTTTTTTTTTTGCACTGTCCTGCATGAATTTTATCTGGGATTAAAATTGGTAAACGGCCAAGGCGACTCAAAGTCTGACCAAGTACAACGTGTAAGTTGGAAGAAACAAAAATTGTAACTATTACATAGAATTGGCATAATATGTTAGAATTTTTTAGCCATATATCAATAATAATATGATTAAATGTAAAATGATATGAACAAAAATAACAAATAATTAACAACAAAGAAAAGAAACAAAAATAATTTTAACTTTTGGCGAAGTAAGGTGGATCCTTTAACTTGAAGAGAAAATCTACCTTCAAGCACAGAGATTTTTTGATTCCTCTCTAAGAATACGACGTCAAGATTTCTATAAGGATATGTAGTATTATATGTTAGAGGAAAAGGAAAAAGTAAGAAGAAGAAAAGTAAAAAAGATTTTTCCTTTGTTTTTCTTAAAACAAAACAATAAACCATATAAAGGAGAGAACACATATAATGAATTAAAACTATTCCCACTAATCATGTCATGGTTTTCACAATAAAAACAACATAATGATAGAAGGAATGATATATTAAAAGATATTTTGAATTTGATAATTAAAACCAAAACTATTATTTTCCAACATAATCTTGATATAATGGTAAACCAATGGGTCATCCATGTTAAATTCCTAATCCTTAGATAAAAGATGATAGACAATATCTTTATATTAATAGTGCTATCATTACCTTGTTTCAAGGAATTCATTTGTATTATAATTTGGCCTAAAGGATCCTCTAATCTATAGCTCGATTGTGCCATGTTCCATTGAAAGAGCTCATCTTCTGTATTATAAAGGCTCTCATTGGATGTATAATAAGAAAAGTAATAATAAGTTGAAAGTAATATTAATATTCTAATCATATCTATACTTATACTTACTAATATACTAAGCTAAAACACGATAAACGAGATGAGAGCCAACCTTACTTTTAGGTCATTACGTTTTTTTTTAGATTATGTTATTTTATTTTCCTTAATCACTTAGATAAGGCCCACCTTTATGCCATATGTTTCCTCCCCTTAATCTTCTACTTTCTTCTTAGATTACTCTATTTAATTTAACAATGCATTCATAATTGGAAAACCATCAATCTCTTTACCATTATGTAGAGTCCATGAAGTATTTTTTACATTTTTTTATTTTTTATTGATGAATTTTGAAATTTCTTTATTAGGTAAATTCTATAATGCATCAATTACAACCTCTTTTATTTACTCCAAAAGGGGACGGAGGGAATGAGAACTTTGTTATATCCTCATATGCCATCTCTAATAGTGTCAACTCAAATACTTTTCGTGTTTAGGGAAGATTGGACAATAAATGAGTTTTGGTCATATTTGATTCAAAGGCACTCACAACTTCATCGATCCTAGGGTGTTACTAGTGAATTTTCTGTTGTGCTAATACAATAAGGGAAGAACAAGGTGACAGTAGCAGGAGGGTGTAGCCTTCCAAACCATGGCCAATGCAAGGGAGTAGGTATGGAAATCAAAAGAGTAGCCATGAAGTTGGACTATTCAGTGGTGCATATTGGCATTTACGATGTAATTCTGGGAATGCAGTGGTTGGGTTCTCTTGATTCCATTTTGTGGAATATGCAAGAGAGGCTCTTGCAGTTTAGCCATGGAGGTCGACAAGTAGTGATTAGGTGTCTTTCGTCAGTGGGTTCGACTAAGTTGATCCCCAAAGACTGAAGCAAGAGTTCAAAAGACCCAAACACCTGGCATTACTTCAAATACATGCAGTGCATGGACATGAAGGAGAATTTTGGTTGAATATCCGACTAATCTTCAGAGCTTGCTAGAAGAGTTCTCTTCTGTCATCCAGGAACTAAAGGAGCTTCCTCTGTTATGACCACAGGATCATCGGATACCATTGATTAATGAGAGGAGAGCTATATCAGTGCCACCCTATAGATACTCTTTATGCCAAAAGAATGAAATGGAGAAGCAGGTAGGAGCATTCTTGGTTGCTAGAACCGTGTGTGCAAGCATGAGCCCGTTCTCCTCTCCTACTCTGCTGATAAGGAAGAAGGATAAAAGTTTCAAACTATGTGTTGATTACCAAGCACTAAATTGACACATCGTCAAGGATAGATTTCCAATTCTAGTTGTCGATGAGCACCCAAATGAGCTCAATGGTGCTTGCTATTATTCAAAGCTCGATCTTCATTTAGGACACTACCAAATTAGAGTAAATGAAGTTGATATTCTTCAACGGTGCTTGCTCGCATTTGAAGACGCAAACATCTCGGCTACAAGATGGCAGGCCCAACCATTGTGGGATCAACAGTACAAGGAATGACTAGCAAGCAATAGTAGTAGCGTTGAGACAAACAGAGACGACGTTGCATTAATCCACCAATTGCCTCGACAAAGACAAGAGGACACATGACCCACAAATACAATTACTGGAAATGCTAGTACGGAAGCCAACGAAAGAAATGAAGATGAAGAATGGCTGAAGAAGATGCGTGGGTGGATGATGGTGATGGCCTCTGTGATGGTGTCCGTCACGTATGGAGCCATTCTCAACCCTCCTGGAGGCAACTGGCAGGAGACCAAGAAAGACGAGAATGGAGTCAAGAGACATGCCGGGGTACCCATAATGCAGGACTTGAATCCACGCAGATTCTTCATTTTCAAGCTCTCCAACTCAACGGCTCTCGCGTTGTCCCTCACCACAATCCTAGTTCTCATGAGACGGAGGGGCTACAGCTCAAGGAACACCGTGCGTGCACTCCAAGTGCTGACGATTGGGAGCATCATGTCAATATGTCTAGCCCAAGGTTACAACTATTATCGTTACTTTTGGGCAAAATTTGACGTCGCATATCTAATTGTTCCCTTCTTGATATTGTCTGAATTTCTGGCATGGTCCCAGCCCCACTTGAAGCGTTTCATGAAGAAGCTGCGTTTCATGAAGAAGCCGCTACAAGCCACACACATGTGGGATGACATACGGAAATCAAGGTATTGGAAAATGGTGCTAATTTTCCTGCGTCTGGTTATTGTTGTGGCCATTGTGGTGTTGGTCTACTACCACAACTATTTCCCTCGTTGGCGCCACTGTCTGAAGGCTGCTGTGTTCATATTGATGTTATTTGGTGTGCTGCTCTGGTGGTATGGACTGCCTCGTCTTGACTAGCAAGCAAGGAAGTCTTTGTTCGGTATATCACCACCTGCAGTATGTTAGTCGTTTATGTGTACACCATTCAAATGTTAGCTAGTTTCTTGGTGTCCTCGAGTTGATCATCGTGGCAACAAATAAAATAAGATTTCATTAGTGATACAAATGTAAAAGTTGTAAGCCCCATGGATATGGTTTCATGGTCTAAGGCTTGAGCGTAAGCCACATGGATATTTCCTCCTCAACAAAATATATTTAGGTTTACTTCTATTTAGCACCTCTAGCACCTCTATCATGTCTGTTGGAGTTTTTTTTAATTACATAAAAGGAGTTTCCATTGCATGGAGATGTATCCTTAGAATCAAGGAGATTGTTAGAAAGAACTACTACAAAAATGTAGAATTGCAAGGACTTAATGAAAAATGGTCTTTGTTAAGAATTTACGAGGACTTTTTGCGACCAGAACTTTTTCTCACTGACGAGCACTTCATAAGGGATTATTCTTATTATGTCCTCGTTAATTTGACGAAATCCTTTTATTACATTGGCCTTTTATCCATTTCACACTTTCGCTGCTTCTCTCCGCTCTTCACTCTCCTGTCCTCTCCTCCTCTTCCTTCTCCTCTTCAGTGGAGCATCGATGAACAAACTCACCCTCCAAACCCCTTCCCCCTCCTCCTAGTGAGAAACCCCCATCCTCGTCCTCCCTACCTCTACATCATCCCTTCTCAATCTCCTTCTCACTACTATTTTCCTTCCTTTTGTTTATAGGTGTGGGGGGCGTGTGTGTGGCGCCATTACAGTCGATGGAGAGGCCGAATAGGAAGGAGGTGGTTGTGTCTGAGCATGAGCTCGAGTCGAAGGTGGCTAGCTGTGTACTGCTTCAAGTGCTTGTTTCTTTGCAAGTACCACAACATTATAGTCTAGAGGGAAATTGTTATGCATTGTTTGTGAATTTAGATGATCTCTAAGAAACAATGGAATGAGTCTGCACCACCAACAACTCATATTGGATCCGACAAAGCTTCTTATTTCCTTGCAGAGGTATGACCTAAATTTGCTGGTATAGAAGTGAAAATTCTTGCCTCTTCAAACTTCATCTACTTTATCCTTCATTTTTTTTTTGCAGGTATTACTTGCCTTTGATGTTGCATCCATTAAAAAATTGAGTTTGGCAGTGGGTGACTACATCGTTGTTTGACAGGTTAGTATATGTTTATGATATGGCGTTGTAGACACCCCAAATTTCCAATTTTGCAGGATGAGGATGTGGTGGCTGAGCTTGAACCTTGGTTGAGCCCATTTGGGCCCACAAGCCCATTCTAGGCCTATTTAATTCATGGAAACCCAATTGGACCCATGAAGGCCCACTTAGGCCCGTTAAGCCCTATTTGAACCCACTTGGGCACACAGGACCTACTTAGGCCCATTTAACCTATTTGGGCCCATTTAATTCATTTGGGCCCATTGAACCCCACTTGGGCCCATAGGGGCCCACATAGGCCCATGGAGGCCCATGAAGCCCAAAGTCCACAATGGCTCAACCCACATTCACTCCTATTTGAACTTCTTCCAAAACCAAGCTCATTCATCCATTTCCATCCAAATCTAAGTCCAATATCACATTTTCCTTCATTGACCTAAGTTTACACCTAAATATTCAAATTTTCATTTCAACCCATTCCTTCTTCATTTCTCCCACGATTTAGCCTGAACCCAATCTCCCTTGACCCAATCTCCCTTGCTGAGCTCGTCAAGCCAGATCGTTTCACCTCCAGTCCACTAAGCCAGCAGCTTCCCAAGCTACCTCAGCCACTGGATCGACCACCGCCACGACCGCTGGATTACCGTCCATCTTGTTGGCAGCCAAGGGAGCAAGGAGGGGATAGCAGTTACCAGTCTGTTACGAGGAGTGGCATTCTGTTGCAAGTTTGTTGGGTTCACCTATATAAAGAGGAGAAGGGGAGGGGATTCAAAACTTTTTTCTCCACCATAGAAGACAATTCAGAGCGAGAGAGAGAGAACCAGAGTGCCAGAGCGTGAAGTAGAGGAGCAGAGCCAGTCGTCGTTCCAGAGCTCCAGCGAGGCAACTCTAGCCAGGTACACACAGATCCTCTCTTAATTGTCTGAATTGTAGATCTCTAGGCCTTCCTTCTCATCCCGGAGTGTTTCCAAGGGATCCAGAGTGATCCCTTGGCTAACGAAGCTCCGCCGTTCCCCGCCGTCGCCAAACTCCAGCGACAAAGGTGGGGGGGGGGGGGGCAATCCAGGACGTTTCCTGGACCCCCGAGTCTTCTCTCCTCCTCCTCTGATCTTCCCGGAGCTCGTCGTGCCCCGTCGTTCCCGTTCCGCCGCTCCTAGCAGTCGACGCGACGCCCGCCGGAATAGCACTCTGATCCCGCCGTTGCCGGAGAAGACGACGGGATCCAGAGCATCCAGAGCAGCCTCCTGCGCCCCTCCATTGGTCCGGACACCATCCTTCATGCCCCGCAAGCACTCCCGAACCTCTGGGTCCACGCCGCGAGCCCCTGATCGTCCTAGCAACGCTGCTCGCTGGAGGAAGCCGCGGCGACAACGGTTAGGCCACCACCTCGCTCCACCAACCTTCGCGCCGCTCCGGAAGGGTCCCCGCAGCATCCCACAGCCACCAGAAGCCTTGGAACACCGCTCCTCAGCCTCCGGAGAGCTCCTTCTTCCCCGACGCTGTCGCCGGAGCATCTCGACGACGAGGTAGGTGGGAGGCCCGTTCCCACCGCTGGATTGTCCATCCACTCCGTTGGATGTCTTCCTCTCCTCTCCTTCTTGCCTCTCGTGAAGTCTGATCTAATATCGGACCACGGGAAGGCCTTGTTTGCCCTCCTCCGGCGGTCGTCGGCGGCAAGCTCCGTCGCCGGCCACAGTCGTCCCTTCTTTTAGTTTTAAAAACATTTAAACTTTTATTTTAAATAAAATCTGGAATTTATGTTTTTCTTGCAAATAGGTCCTTCTGGAATTACTTTTTGGTCCTTTTATTACATATAGATCCTACAATCATTTTTCTAAAATGTTTCGAATAAAGTTTTAACTGAAAATATTACATGTTTTACCCTGAACATTTAAAATAATGTTTTCTTAGCTTAAAACTTTAATAAAAGCCCCTAGAGTCTTTGAAACATGTTTTCTTTCAGACATTTTACTAAAAGGACCCTGCACTTTCTTAAAAACTTTCTGCAAGTTCATTTTCCTGTGAAAATTGCATGAAAAACCCTGCACTTTCTCAAAATGTTTCTGACAGTTCATTTTATAGTGAAAATTGCATTTAAGCCCTTGCATATTTCAAAAACTCTCTGGATAGTTATTTTTGTTGGTTAAATTGCATGTTAGCCCTCATACTACTCTGAAACTTTTCCAGAAGCATGTTTTCATTGGAAAAATTACATTTAGACCCCTGTCTTTTACAGAAAACTTCTAGAAGGCTTATTCTACTGTGAAAATTGCATGAAACTCCCTGACTTGGTTTTAAAGCATTTCAGAAGCATGTTTTCATGGTTTAATTGCACTTTTACCCCTATTTTCTTCAAAATGATTCCTGAATGCTTTGGTTGCTGGGTATTTTGCAGTTTAGCCCCTGTGCTTTATTGTAATTACTCTGATTTGCTGTTTCCAAGGGTAGAATGATTGTTTTACCCCTGAATCATTTCTGAGTATTTTCCTTGCATTTTTATCCAGATTTTGTGCTGAATTGACATACATTACATGCATTAGTGGGTAAATTGCATTTTAGCCCCTAGAGAACTTCATTTTGCACTAGGGAGCATAT
>JAMKQA010017162.1:0-11513 GCA_024699735.1 Posidonia australis | reverse complement strand
GAAAGAAGAAATATAACTCATTGGAGTAGATGAGAATCTCCCCTGTCACGGAACCACGTGAAAGGGAAAGTTGCAGCAGCAAACGGCAGCAACAGCAGTTGCACCAGCAGACGCGCGAACAGACGTTCCTTCTTCCTCGCAGCAGCAGCAGCGGCAGCCGGACGCAGCAGCAACGACGTCGCCTCCACGCAGCACCAGGCAGCAGCAGAAGACGCGCACCTCACGCTGATCTCACGCCGATCTGCACCTCACGGTCGACTGAGAAGAGGAAGAGGAAAACTCGTTTTTGGCAGTAGACGCACGCGCAAGAGAGGGGAAAACGACTGCTCCTCTCTCTTTCCTTTTTAATCTCTTCCTTCTCTTTTTGCCCCGATTTTTCTCATGTCATTGCATAAATATATATATGCCTTTCCGATTATTTCACACATTGCAATACCTGATTTTTCGAGATTGAGATTTTCTTTCCAATCTCGCCATGGAGGTGGAGGATGGCCCAACACCAACTTCCTACTTCCCATGCTTGCCCATTTTCATCTCGCTGCTGCTCCCATCCACATACACACCAACTTATCCTTGTCGAATTCGTAATCCTGGGGAAAAAATGCTACAATATCTAGAGAGAGGCTTCAGACGTGATGGCAATTGCTGATAACTTAACTTTAAAACTGTCATGATGCTGTTATTTCCATTTTCCAAGTTACAGATCTGAGTATCTCTGATAAAACTCCAATAAGCATCATCCAAATTGGATCTCAACATCGCAGCCAGAGGTGATCCTTTCTAGCCCTCAACTATTTCAGTTGCAATCTCGATATTCTTGGGTGTTCCCCTAGGTCACAGCTCCACCAGACCAGTGGGGTTCCCATCTCCACCAGACCAGTATGTGATTCTTGTTCCTTCCTCAAACACCAGTGATGGAGAAAGAGAAGGGGCAAGAAGACAATTGTATTCCTGCCTCAAACGCACGCCATCTTCTCTCTCCCTCTACGCTCAATTGTATTCCTAAAAAATAAAACCACACTAATTGACCGAAGACGTTAAAAAGAATTTAAAAAATATATTATTATTCCCACTTCCAAAGCTACGATTTGTCTTTCATTTTCGCTTCTCTTCATTTCCACCAATAAGCCTAAACTTTTAACTACTTTAAGCATACTAAATTTTTTGAAAAATAATAAGAATAAGTTAATCACACTACAAAATTATTAATAATGCACAAGCAATATTGACATTTAATGATTAAACATATTTAAAAAGTTAAAACAAACTTTTAGCCATAGAGATCATAACCACTGCATTAATTTAAACATATAAATTAAATTAAGAACAACAATTCAAAAAAATTGTATTATTTAAGCATACTAAAAAACAAAAAAAGTAACGATTAGCCATAATTACTCCAAAAATTACTAATTATGGACAAGTCATACTAAATTCTAAAGATTAAGTATATTGAAAAGTAAAAAATTGATTAATAATAATCACAACTGATTTACTCTATATTAAATCCTAAGTGTATGTATACAAGGATGGACACGATTCGGCTTGATTTAGTTTACCTCAAACCAAATCATAAATCAAATCATAAGGGTTGATTTGAACAATTTCAAACCAAATCAAGCCATTTATTTATCAAAGTCGAACCAACTACTCAAAATTGATTTGGTTTTGCTTGATTTATGGTTTAACTATTTAATATAATATATAGAAATAATAAGATGTTGTCACATTTCCTTTTCTCCTTCTTGTTGTATATCATGTCAGAAAGTGAAATATAATATAAATATTAAAACTTCGAGTGTATATTCAGTCCATAAATAACAATACTTTTTTTAGACAAAATATTAAATTCCATTAGAAAAACAACTGACCTGGCCACAAATTAAATTATTCGGAGGAATTCAACCTTAATATAAAATTCCAAAGTAGTAAACAGATATTAAATATAATTTAAGTATGTTACATATATTAATATAATGGTATCATATAATGTAATATGTTAGTATGCTACATATATTAATACTAGATTTAAATATTTAATGTGCATATATAACCTATTGGTTCTTTTTGACTTGGTTAAATCAATCTTAGAACCATAAACCGAATCATATGGATTGGTTTGGAAATATTTCAAATCGAACTGAACCACTGAATAAGAAAAATCAAATTGAACCATAAAAAATTGTTCAATTCGATTTGGTTAATTGATTTGAACAGTTTAGATGTCCAACCCAATCTGCATACATGTATCTAACTCAAACTAACAAATAATATGATAAACAAATTAGTAATACACTTAAATTAAGTATGATAATAAATCAAATTATGTCTTCGAAACAATTAGATATTATGACTCATTAAATGATAAACTTTAATTTAAAAAAGAATAGTGTCATATTTTAAGAACACATATCACATAACTTCTTATAAATCTGATGTAAAAGAAATTAAAATTGAACAATAAAGCTACTTCAATATGGACTAAAAAAAAGTATTTTTATGTAAGCCTTTTTCTTTTCAATTTAACTATTTAACACAAATTGATCCCTTATTTTTCAAAAAAGTTTTGAACACCCTTCTATTTCATGTTTTATTTTTCCTATAATTGAATTTTCTATTTTGAATTAATGTTTATCACCATGATCCTTTATAATAGCTTCTTGCATTTGTCAGCATCCGTGTGATCCATGATTAAAGCATAGTTAAAGAAGGAATTACTTATTTACGTGCACACTCAAGTGCCAGCCGAACACGATAGTTGAGGTCAAGTTAGTCATGAAGGCACACACAGACATCAGAAAGGTTTTCCCCATTTTAAAAGAAAATCTCATAAAGAAATTGTGAGTATTTTTTATTCGAAATGGTAACACAGTTGTTGGTATCAGTATTTGAATATGGATGACTTACAAAATTCTGACTAATTCAACTACTTGTCATACACCCAACTGCTGGCAACTAGATACACACCCAACTCCTCAACTAGATACACCCAAATGCTTCCTTCTTTTTTTTCTCTAAACCGTTGACAGCCAGTTGGCATCTCGTGCTAATGTTTTAACGTTTTAGACGATCTTAAAAAGCTCAATGCTCGACGGTATTTACTTGATTTAACTAATATTTTTCCAATTTCTGCTCCAATCAGGTTCAACAAATTGTTTTGATTTGGTATCTAAAATAAGGGAGATTGTACGACACCCTGAAGGGTACGATAGGTTTCGATGGGTAACCCATACATACAAACGATAGAATTTGCAACTATAAACGAACTATTGTAATTTTGTGAATTAACATCAAAAGTACCTTCGAATTTTTCTTGAACAGCAGACAACGAAAAAAGAAGGATACGTCTGTAATACCTAGAAAGGAATTAAAGATTTTCGTGGATACAAGAAACTTTAAATCTGAATCGTTAATGTAAACATATGAACAGTGAGTTTTTGCAATTACAGATAAACAGCTGTAACCATCGCTGTTAGTTAGAGCTTTGTGAGTAATTTAGAATTTACCAAAAAACAAAGACCAGACCACATCCGACATCGTCCCCAATATGACTCGGCACAAATGATTTCAAATTTTCTGAGCCTCATCGATTCTAGATAGCACCAAGTCAATTCGGCAAATGCAGCATATTATTTGCAGAGCAAGTCGGTAGCAACATAATTGTAATTAAAGTGAAACTTTAGAATACGACGTGTGCAGTAAACATGAAATTATCACCCATCAACCCATACGACATGTAAACTGTCTCGGATTATATACAGAAAAGAATAACTCTACGTAAAGCCATTCGTTTCTGTGCTCTTCTCTAGGTAAATAGTAACTCTTGCAAATTTCAGAATTCTTTTTCACAACATGAACAAACACCGCAAACATGACACTGCAAATACAATAATGATTTTGACCATCAGCTTCAGAGCTGATAACAAATATGCCAACAATCAGAATCATCCAAATGTTTTCAAATAACAGTGCAACATTGGTTTGTTTTCTTGGCCTGCTTATAAAACATCTGTTTCAGAAGACACCAGAAAACATAATGATGATCAGTTCCTGACTTCCAAGGCATTTACCAATATATACTGAAAAAGAAAACAAAGAGATTTTATAACGACACATTTTATACATGTTTTATACAATAACAACTACTGAGTATTTATCACGAAAGAAAATTGTGTTTGCACCATGGCAAACAAATGTGAATGCTCATCAACTGAAACCACTCCATGGGCTATTTTAAGCTAAAAGCCTAAAACAATCTAGGTGCTATAAGCCTAAAGCCTGATTCAATGGTCCAGCAACATAATAAAATCAAATCCCATTTCTCAAAAAGAAGTGAATGACAGATTTGTACAATCTTACTTACAAAATATTTATGAGCAAAGAGGTAAAGAAATGATAATCGCAGCTGATTGAACGAAAGCACATCAATCTATCGCTGACATTAACACCTTTCATAAAAAACTAAATGTATACGATCATCAACTTATTGAAGTTATAATGTGCAAACTTTTATCAGTGTTATTCCTAATTGCGTATATATGAGTCAAAAAAATAAATAAATAATATAATACAAAAATATGAAAGAAAAGTATGGGCTATGTCACTTTGATTTAATTTCTATAGGATGAGTCATGTGGCAGAACATAAAAAATACAAGCTATCTTGATCATCAACACAACTTTAACCATTATTAAGCATAGGCAGCCAGGCTTAGATATGCATGCACATGGAGTAACAAAAAAAATGTAGAGTTACCTGGGAGGCTGTGCTCAGATCTGAGCTCTTTTCAACTAAACTATCCAGCTTCTCTCCTCGTGCAAGCACACTATCAATGGTCTTATGCTACACCAGTGTTTACATACACAGAAAGGGATGGAATCAGGCAAGACAAAATTTTTATGGACAATGACATTTGATGCAAAAGCTTCCATGTATGAATTAATCAGAGCAAGAACTAAAGAATCAATGTGGTTGCATTCACAAAATAAACACTCACGAGTATAATTTTAGTTTCATCCAAGTCCTTTTGGATTTTCAACAGCTTGTCAGCCTCCGCAGGATCCTGGAGAAAAGAAACCACTTAAAAACACAAGAAGAAAATATGTTTCTTTCAAAACTTGTATCCGCAGGACCTTGATGCTATACTGAATGAAAAGAGATAATACATAAAACTGTATTTTAGTGGAAAAGCATGTGGAGTTGACATGTGGTGGAAGCAGTGTTGTTCTCTCCTTCTGATAGGCATCAGGTGGTAAGCATATAACCTAGGTTTAACCTAGGTTTGCTCCAGTAGAGAAGGTGATGGGACATACTAAGTTTTAATTCTAACTTTTACAGTCATCATGACATGACATGACCTTGACAAGTTGCACCACAAAAAGGTATTTGGAGTTGTATGTCTCCAAATTAAACTTGTCCCAAATATCAATGGTCACAAAGATGCCCAATACTATATAAAATCCAGATTAAAATCCTCATTAAAGTTACAAGCAGCCATCATCTGGGCCAATTTTCAAAATAAACTAGAAAGATATTAACAACTAATATACCTGAAATTTTGCAAGTGCTTCGGTCAAATATGGCCATGATTGAGCAACATCTGTCTGCACTGTTCTCCAGGACTCGCCAAAATTTTTCTGATACTCATCTAGCACCTTTGGAACATTATACTCATGTTAGAAACATGAAAAATATCTATGAGGATGAACTTGCAATTAAAATAAATAACTTTACAACAATAACCACTGTGAAAGCAAGAGCAAACTATTTCTATTAAGCAAGAATAAAGACTAACTGTAGCATTACGCCAAAAAAAAAAGATTCCCTCTTATATTATGAACTACAATGTTTCAGCTTTTATTATTGTTTTTGTCATGCATGTGTAATTTGAAAAATGTGCAAAGCTAAAAATGACTATTCCTTTCTCTTTTTACTACTTAAAAGGAGAGGAATAGAAAATGAGAATAGGTTGCTACTCAAGTTCTAGCAACCAATATAAAACCAGCAAGCAGTTTGAGTTGAACTGCTGAAGAAATGGATTTCTACAATGCTATCCATGACTACAACTCTTGTAAGCAAACAAAGTGGGGTAAATTACAAACTGAAAATACTAGAGCATTAACATCTCAAACTTTCAACAAACTATTAGAATACAAATTGAAAAATCGTTCTCTACTTGCTTGTCATCAATCAAAACCACATTTCCCTTATATGGTACCATAACTTTCCTAAGGCGCACACTGCAGCATTGAATAGTAAATCTCACATCATTTATGGAATAAGGGCAGTGGCACTCTAATGGGCTGCAGTGATCAGAAAAGATAGTCTCTGGAGCAATAACCCTTAGGCTGCATTTTGAAACTGCAAGTTTCCATTCCCCATTGTCTTTTCATGGAGGGATTGTGGGTTGTGTTACAAAAATGTAGCTGGTGTGGGAATGCTCCAGATGATCTATCTCACAAGCGACCACTGGCGCAGCAAATCTGGGAATTGCTTCCTACTCAAGAATCATTTTCTTATGTAGTGTTTGGTATATTGGAATGGGCATAGATAAGAATGGAATGAACTTTAGAATGGAAGTTGGCATGAAATGGAATGGATTCTTGTGTTTGGTATGCAATTCCCACCAAAACCCCCAAACTCCACCGTCTAGGCCTCCACCACCGCCATGACTGCCTTCTTCTTCCCGATCTCTGCCCTTCGCCCCCTTCCTCTTCCAAACCTATCTGCTTCTTCCCTACTAGCTTCATGATCAAATCCCCCCACCAATGGTGAAGAACCCAGTCTTGATCATGGTCTCTAGCATCTCCCATAGCTCAAACTTGACACAGGCGTTGGCCATAAGGCCCATGTCATGGGTTCCGGCGAAAGGAAAGAGCTTGGAGATAGTGAAGGAGGAGTTGAGGAAGGTCCAGATGTCGTCGAAGTGGATTGCGTCCTCATTCGAAGCCAAGGACTACCAAATGGTGAGGCAACAAAAGGGAGATGGGTCATCGCTGGTGTTGTCGTCGAGGTTGAAGTCTTTGGGTGTGAGCTTGGTGAAGATGTTGGCCAAATTGAGAAGAAAGGGTTGGGAATTGTAGGTGGTGGTGGGATCGATGGCAAAGGAGGGAAGAGGGAAGAGGGAGGAGGAAAGGGTGAAGGAGGGAGGAATCCATCAAGTGCAGTGGAGGAGGAAGAGAGCTAAAGAGGAAGGGGACTGAGGAAGGAGGAGAAAGAGAGACAGAGGAAGGAGCTGTTGGGTGCTCTCTTTTTTTAAATTCTAATGGACTTGAGAATTAAATTCCTTGTCTCTTGGAAAAGAATGAAATTCCTATATTCAATGAGAATTTGATTCTCAAGGGAATTTCATCCCTATGTCTATTCCAAAAATACTTTTGTACCAAACATCGAAATGGAATTCTCTCATTCCATTCCCGTCCATGTCAGTCTCCGTTCCAACGTACTAAACGCTACCTTAGGTTTTTGGATGGTGAGCACCTCTCAAGCAAATGCTTACTTTTATTAATTCACACAACATTGCAAAAGCAGAAGTAACATAACTAAAAATGTCAAAGTTCATGTTATCAAATTTATTTGTACAAAATCATGAACACAATCATGGAGGATAAGCATCATGATTGGTTAGGAATATTAGAGGATTCTGTTTAAAAGTGTGATGACAGCAACAGCAACATATGGCAAGTGTTTAACATGAAGATTATATGTATTATACAGGATCATTAGATATTGATACGAAAGCGACTCCTGTAAACTTAATGCAACTGGTTTTACTTTGTTCAGAAGAGAGAATGCACTTCTCACGGGATAATGATCATCCGTGAAAGCCACAACACACAGGCCATTTCTATTATAAGAGTGCACCTTGTATTCTGCAAACAAAAAGGAAACCAAAATGAGCACTGGAACGCTAGCTGCTGTGACTAGGCATGTATTTTCCTGAATCACATACAAAATTTGGAATAGATTGTACAAAAAGGCACATATACAGTAAACAGTTTCTTGGTTTATAACATGCAGCATACATTATGTTAGAAAAAATTCTTATTCTTTCTTTTTTTTTACTTTCCTGTTATGGCAGAATGGGTGGATAGTCCCCTATCTTTTAATTTTTATTAGTAGGAATGTTGTTCAGCCTAACAAACTATTGGTTGAAAAATCTAGCCTACCAGATTATAGAAACTTCTAGCCACTAATGTAGACCAAGTACACTTCAAGAAACATGATTCTAGATACAAAGTTATGGTTGAATATTTATGGGATTTACTGAACGAAATTCCTTCAAGCAAATGCAATGTTTGCAAATAAAAGGCCAACAAACAACAAGCACTTGAATATGTAGCAATGAAGAAACCAACACAAATGCTCTTTCACCATTTAATTCAATTCAATGATGAAAGATCAGTTATACCATACATGCTCAAGTCCTTTTACTAAGAATGCCGTAGAGGTCTTCTTCCACCTCACTTAACTCCTTCGGCATAAATGAAATCTCCATTAGCAGTGGTGCATTGAAGACCTAGGAAGCACCAAGACAAATCCCAAATGGCACCACAACACAACAATCTCTACAAATTCCAGGGCACAATCAAAATAAAACAACTAATGTATTATATTTTAGATTTATATCTATAATATTTTGAGTTTATGAATTGAACATCTAATAAAAAATTATAGTAACAAATTGGAGATCCAACATCTATCAAAAAAGTAAGTAATTTAGCATCACTTCAAGCTATCTTTCAACTTAAATCTCAGATAAAAAATAGATCACAAAAAGCAAATAAAAACAACAGATTACAGGAAATGATTGTGCAATATATACATTTGCAGCATAGAATGAAAAGAATCAAATGATGACAAAAGAAAAACATCGTTTGTTATTGGGAATGCATGCCACTTGCTGGGAGATCAGGAGGTATAGAAATGGAATCCTTGCAGAGCAGCCCTGTTCCGTGGACTTGATTGTTTATTTGGGTAGTTTTTTCTAAGGGAACAATTTAGGGCTTTCCTTTAGTTTTGTAGGAGGCATAGTTTTTATTGTATTTATGTATTTTTATTTTCTTTAGTTTTATTTGTGCTTTGTATCCTCAGATGTATTTTATTTGATCAATAAAATCATCCTATCTTACTCCAAAAAAATATATACATTTGCAACCAACAACATCAAAAACCACTTATATCGATAAAAAAAGGGAAATAAGAACAAAGGAAAAAACAAAATATATACATGTATCCTAGTTTCATTCAATGTCTCCATAGAATGTAGAATTTATTTGAATAAGAACGTATCATATAGATCAAAGAATACTAACCAAACAAAACATGAACATATTTTAGCCTTTCTGTTGTAAACTAGTCAGTTTTGTTGCCCCAAAAAGGGACAAATTTAGCCATGTCTGAAACATGTTTAGATGTGTCTATGTTCAAACATGTCCGACATGTCTGCCACTATACTCGTTCCATATTTGTTCTTCCTAGTTTGTAGGTCTTTTTGCATATGAATAAAACAGTTCCCTCTTATTTTTATTCCTAATTTGTTCTATCCCTTCTTTTTCTCCAAATGTACTTAATCTATCATTTGTTATCCACATTTGGACTACATTTAATCTAACTTTGAATATTTGTTTCTTGATTGCCTAAAATTATGAACCATAAAGCATAGATAACTTAAGTTTGTAGCTCCCACAAAACACGTTGGTTTAAGCTTCTAATATCACGTCCTCATTTCTATTCATCGTACCTTCACTAGATTTATGTTTCATTTAGTCTTTGGTACTACTCCAATCGAATCCTTCACATTCTAAGGTATCTTTTCATATAACAACATGGACTCACCCCTTCAGCTTCCATCAATAAAAACTATTACATTACCTAAAAAGACATACAGTGGGATCTCTCCTAGAACACGGGAAGTTTAAATATTATTCTTTTCTTCCGTGGAAAGATCTATAATTCACATGAAGTCAACCAACATGATCCCACGAGATACAACGACGGAACCCTAATTATTCGTCAACAAGCCCCAAAATAAAAAGATCAGCACGTAAAAGAGATTATGTCGAGAGCTCGAGCCCGTAGTTCACCGGATCATGGCATCTCTCAACACACACCCAAATTGCGGGACAAGAGTGGGATCTGGTGACGGAAAGAATCAGTCACCTTCGTGTTGGACAGACTGGCGTTGGGCCGGGGAAGTCCGCCTGGCGACGGTGCGGGCGACGAAGAGGATGAACTCCTTCGCCGCGGTGCGCTGGAAGAAGCCGAAATGACTGACGTCGGTGGCGTTGGCGAGGACCACCGGATCTGGCCCCCCCGAGGACGAAGAGGAGTCACCGGTTCCGAGGCATCTGAGGACGAGGATGGCCGTGATCTTCATCCCCGAGGGCGGAACACGATCGACTGATGGAACTTCTCTCCTTCGGCTTGAACCAAATTTTGGGAAGCGGAAGAGGAGGCGGAGAAGAGAAGGGAAGAGATGGAGGGTGGTCTGGTGGACGTAAACAATTTGTGGGCTCTATAAATGTTGCGTGTGTTTTGTGCTCTTTTTTGTTATTTCGCATGAACATTCCATAACTTACCTGTTAAACTTTTTTGAAGCATTAGGGCTATACTTGTTTGGCAGGCAGTAATCAATAATGCAATCCGATTGCATTACGTCCTTATTACAATGTTCTTTTATCAAATTACACTTCGTGATGGAATTTCCTCCATAATTCAATCACCTTGTTTAAGTGTAATTCAGTTACACAAAAATTTGTGACAATCTAATTACTAACTTTTTCGTAATTGTCATGGTCGACAGTATCGTTACCGCTAGAATCGCATAGGCGATCAAGTCATCATCGAAGACCATCAAAATTACTCTAATAATCACCTCTAGAATTATTCTGATAATCGTCGGAGTCATTCTGATCATCATTAGAATCACTCATACATTTGTTGGCTTCACACTGATAGTGGTCGACCATTTCCGAAATTAATAAATCACTCCGACAATCATCAACGTTACCTCGATGTCTGACCGTCATGCAAGTTTCTTCGAAAGTCATTAAACTTACCTCGATTATCGGAGTGATGATCTTTGAAATTGTTCTGAAACATAGTCGGAGTAATTCCAACAATCATTAGAACTCATTTTATAATATTAAATCAATAACGTAATTTAATTCTCATGTAATGTCTTTATAATGTAATTTAATTACATGTAATTAAATTCTTTGTTATTTGATTACATTCCATTACAATTTTGTTAACCAAATATAAACTTAGGGTGTTAATCATTGAGGACTATTTAGAATTCATGAACATAACTAAACTATATTTTACTACTCTAGTAGGTGAGTTGGCTAGGGGTTGTGAATTCTACAACTCCCTCCCATGTTTGAAACCTAATTGAGTCATTTTGAGCTTCTCTCAATCATAATTTTTTTTTTGTGTAAAAAGAATTTATGAACGTCGATAAACTAAATTGTACATTAAGAAGTTCATGAACTTCTTATGTGTGTGGACTT
>JAMKQA010017159.1:0-11549 GCA_024699735.1 Posidonia australis | reverse complement strand
TGCCATGCAAATGCTTGTGTCCAAAGTATAGGTGCATGGTGTGTAAGGGTGTGTCCTAATGCTCAGAAATATCGCTCGTGTGCCGGGCCAAGAGTTGATGCAAGAATATTGCATAATAAGATCAGAGATCTAATATCTTGAGCGAATTATCATCCTTGCTTTCTATATGACTAAATGAAAGCTAAAATGCAGGAAAACTACTGAAAAATAGAGGTGTGCCTTCCTAATGCATCAAGGAAGATAATCTGATGAAAACCCAGAAGCAAATCGGGTCGAGAAAGCAAGCAAAACATATGAAAAACATGTTGTGTGCTACTGAAAACAGGCCACTGCGCCAGACTGGTGCGTTAGTTTGGAGCGCCACCTATGTGCGTCTAGGTGGGCCAGTAATGTATGCAGAGGAAAAAACAGAAAGCCACGTGAAGCAAAACATCAAAGGATGCACTCTGGAAAAGTATGCAGCAGGAATCATTCTGGAGAAGCTCGGAAAACATGCCTTGAAAGAGTTAAAAATGCAAATGCAATGCAATGACCTTGAGCTCAATGGCTAGAAGCCTCACCCAAGATCTCACCTATTTGAACTAGATGCAGAAAGCAATGATTCAGCCAGGCCTCTGGATCATGGACTGATACACATGATTCTCACAGGGGAGTAAGGTGCAATCAGTCTGCCAGATTCAGCTTGGAGTTGAATAACAAAACAGAGAAAACTAATAGAAAACAGTCTGATCGAAAGCTGAAAACATGCAGGTGGCATCTTGGCAAACCAGAGAATCAATCAGAAAGAAACAAGCTCAAAACTGTACGATAAAGCCATGCAAGTATGGTGCTAAATGCAAGTACTCTGATCTCTGGCCAGTCTGGTGCGCCTGCTGAGTGCGCCAGACTGGTGCGCGGGTTGGGTGCGACTGGGATGTGCGCCCCAGGGAGTCTGGATCAGACTGTGACCTGATCCAGAACCCACCCAGCAGAGATACAAGGAGGATTTATGCAAGTGCTAAAGGGCCCATACTATGATAAAAACTGGAAAACATGATATGAGTGCATAGGATCAAGAATCATCATGAAACAAAGCATTTGAAGCCAAAGCAAGTTGGTGGGTTCATGCATGAAAATGTGTGAAATACTCAAGATCAAGCATGATCTGGATAAAACAAATCACAACATGTAAAAAAGATGATCAAATGCGCATGCTTTCTACGTACAAGGGCATACGTGGTGCATGGCAAAACACTATGTGCAAGGAAACAATAGTTCATGCAGATTTCATGCTACAAATGTAAACATAGATTAGCATGGAGATTACTTGCATAGAATGCGAGCATGTTATCATAAAAACTTCATAAACATGGAACCAAACAGATCATACGTAAAGATTTAAGCATGTTTTATTAAGTTCTGAAATGATATTTAGAAAATAAAAAGGAGGTAGAAAGCCTACCTCGCGAAGTGTTCCTTCTTGCAATATCAGAGATAAGAAGATCCTCGTTGCTTTGGAAGGCTCTAGGACATAAGGGGGTGCTCCAGGGAATGAAAATAAGTTGCTGGACTGATGGAGAGGCTCGTGCAGAGGTCGGACTTTAGAGCAGGAAATGGCTGGATGCAAGGTGTCTGCTTAGGATTCTCAACTCTCAGGATTTTTCGTCTCCCTTATGGCTACCTATGGGGGTCCTTTTATAGGGAACTCTCAGGGGTAACTTACGGGAATGAGGAGAGCCTCTCAGACGAAGAGCCTGGAAGATTCCAAGGCATATTCGCTGCTGGAGGTAACAACCAAGGAAGGTGGAAAGCCAGCAGCCGCAGCCTGTGCAGCGTTGTGCGCCAGGAATGTGCTCGGGTTCCAGATGTATCACTCACGACCTCACTTTCTCAGAGTTCCTTCTCTTTTAGCACCCAGCCCACTGTGGCCACATCTCTTGCGGTTTCCTTGCCTCCAGGGCAACCCATAGTTGTCCCACCGTTGACATGTGGACCTCTAACTGTGCCTTCCCTCACTGTCCCTGAGGGATCCCCTACCGCACAGGCAGAATACCTGTTGGCCTTCGTCTAGAAGATCGAGGGTATGACCTTTGCTATTCAGTCCATGATAGACCTGAACATTCCGGAGGCTCCCCGGCAGCCTGCTCTGGTGTTCCAGGCATCGGTACCACCACCTCAGCCCTCACCCCAGCTCCTCACTGCACCCACACTAGGTGTGACGCCACAGGCTCAAACACATCCCATCACCGCACAGCATGCTACTCCGGTATCTGGTGGCCAACCCCTTGGGTTGGCTGTAGTACAGCATCCATAAAGCCTGTAGCCTGGCACCGTACCGCTGCAGCAACAGCTGCTCCCACACACAACACCCCCTGCGACACAGCTCTCCACTCACCCTCCTCTTGCACACCTTTAGATCCAAGCAATTTCATATCCACAATCACACTTAGCACTTTTGCACGGATATGCTGGCCATCACGCCACAACATTAGGTGGCATGATGGTGGACTCGGAGGAGCACTTAGGTGCGACCCACGTAGCATATGCGGTCGTTCCCTTTGCTGCATCACCCTCGTCGGTAGCAGCTCCAGATACCCTCCACGCCAGGGTGGGTGACCTGGAGAGAGCACTTCGACAAGTGTGAGGAAGCGATCGCTGACCCTACGAATTCTGGGACCTTTGTTACTTCCGAAAGGCGACACTCCCACTGCATTTTCAAATCTCGGACTTCAAGAAGTATAACGGTAAGGGTTGCCCTATTTCACATCTTAGGGCTCCAGGCTGACGAGAGGCAGCTGATCTGCCTCTTCCAGAAGAGTCTCACCAGTCCAGCCCTCAAGTGGTTCACGTCGCTTGACATGGGCTCGATCAAGACTTGGAACGACTTCTCGCAGGCGTTCATGGACCAATATGCCTTCAATCTCGACTTGGTCCCAAAGAGGGAGGACCTTGTCACCACGAGACGGAAACTCCACGAGCCGTTTGGGGAGTACGTCGACCGCTGGAGTGCCCTTGCATCACAGGTGAGAGATAAGCCCTCCAACGAGAAGTCTATCGAAATCATTATTCAAGGTGCAAAGCCAGACGTTGGGACTCTATTGAGCATTCAACCTATCACCAATTTTCCATCTTTGATTCGGGCAGGTGCTGATGTAGAGTGCTCCCTCCGTAGTGGTAGCATTCCTGCAGTTGCCACTTTTGCCAAACAAGCCGCATCTTTGGATCACCATGCGAGCAGCAGCACTCGTAACAGCGCTGGCACCAGTTACCCTAAGAGGCAGGATCCTCCCAAGCCTATCGTCGCATACGTGGGGTCGCGGAGGCGGACAGCGGGCTTGCCTTGCAGTCACGGCAGCGGGCATAATGGCTGGGGGTTCCAGCGGGCTGGTGGCTCTCAGGCTGCGGGTTGCTGGGGCTTGGCCGTTGTGGCGATGGGCTCCGGCGGACTATACTGGACAGTGGCTACGGGATGTAGGTTGCTAGGAGTGATGGTTGGCTGCCGGCGGTGCTCCGACGAGCTGGGGCGACGGCCTGGGGTTGCAGTAGAAGCCACGCGGTGGCGGGCTGGAGATGAGTTGGCCGTGAGGCTCGTTGGATTGGGCACATATTTGTTGCTTGCTTGTGCCATGTTAATTCACATTATCTTCGATTTTACTGGTAACTGCTTTGCATCAAACTACTTGATAGCTTACATTTTTACAACTACAACAATCAAACATTGATTTACAACTGTATGCTTGCATTTTTGCCATCATATGCCATAGCCTTTATTAAAATGTCCTGCATTTTGTTATTATGCCAATGACTGTAATGTCACATTTGATTTCGACATTTTCTGCATTTATCATGTCTGCTATTGCTGTTTAATTTTTGGTCTGACTTTCTTTTCTGCAGGATGACTCAGTTCTCGAGGCGGCAACCCCACAATCTTCGTGGGATATGCCTTCTAGCTCCCGTTCCGGATGAGGAGACAGTTCTTCGGGGTCGCGGGCCTCTAGTAGCTCGACTCCTACTATCCCTGCTGAGGTAAGCCCGAACTGAATATTAAACGGGCATTCAAATCCAGTGTTTTCTAACAATGCATTTTCAGGAGTCCGAAAATTTCGAGGGGAGGTTGCTGAGCGACCGTCACATCTGCGAGAGACCCGAGTACGGGGTAATTCTTCTCTTTGATGTACTTTAATCATTATAAAGTGCTTTCTGCTTTCTGCTTTCTGCTTTTGACTTGGCTTTAACTCGGTGCTTGATATTTCAGGAAGGGGATGCAAACCGGATCATGCGATGCCACTGGGGTCCGATGCTCGAACATTTCCACCGTCTACCGGAGTTTTTGCAGGACTTCCTCCATCACCGGTCTCCGTTTGGTGGTTTGCTGCGTCTACCCATCATCCACGGCCACTACAACTTCTTTCGAGCCTTGGTAGAAAGGTGGAGGTTCGAGACGCACTCCTTCCACTTTCCCTTTGGTGAGCTGACTGTTCTGCCTGATCAGTGGACTCTGCTGACATGCCTTCCTTTTGGGGACGAGCCCATTATTAGTGAGAGCACCCACAGCTTCCACCTTGCGCCTGCACATCTTGGCCGGGTCCCTCCTAAGCCACCTAGGGGGAAGCATATGATCACTGTGGGGTGGTTAAGGGAATGGGACAAGTTCTGGCCCAACCCTGAGCCTGATAGTGAGGAAGTAGATTTTGTACTGAGGCACTTTCTGCTGGAGCTGCTGGCTTTGATCCTCTGCGATTTGTCGGCCTACTGTATCCATGCTGACTGGATTGCATATCTGACCAACCTGGAGCACCTGGATCACTATGACTGGGCCGGTGCTAGCTACACTTTGCTGATCTGCGGGCTCGACAATGTGGTCAAGCTTGGGCGCCGTTCTTATGTAGGGTTGTACCCTCTGCTGACTGTAAGTATTTGCTTCTGTTACCTTGCAAAACAAATTTCTTTTATGCCTTATACTTGAAATACTGACTTGCTTGCATTTACAGTATTGGATCATGGAGCACATCACCAGAGGGCATTGCTTTGGCCGTCTGCGGGACGAGCTCCTGCCTCTTCCCCGCCAGTGGGTCGAGCCTGACCACCGGGCTGCTGCTGGGGTGTTTAGCTATGAGTCCTACAGGTATCTGCTAGACCTGCTAGAACTTGAGGATGTAAGTCTCGTTCTGCCTTTTAACTTTGCATGCCTGTTGTATTTTCTTTGCTTACAATTTCCTATTTTTGTAACAGATCCATCTACGCCCTTTTGCTCGATATGATGGCTTCGACTGGGCTCCCTTGAACTCTGGCCGCATTCTGAGGGGTAAACAGGTGAGATTTTATTGTAGGAAGAAGTCGGCCCTCTACCTCCCAAAGCGTGTGCGGCATCAGTTCTCTGATGTATTCTGCATTCCTGCCCCTCCTCCTGCTGACATGGACCGCCCGGCCACGACTCGTTCAGTTGCTAGGAGTCGGCATGTAGCTGCCATGGCTTCTCAGGATAGGCACGTCCTTCGAGAAGTCAACTATACAGACTATCTTGCTTGGTACAGGCGTGTGGGGAAGCCATATCTGTTTGAGGAGGCTGTGCGGGATAGCCAGCGCGGGATGTGGTATGCGTCTAGCTGGGCTCAGGTACAGAATTTCCATTTCTGCTTTTCATTGCATTTACATGGATTATGACAATCTAACATTTGCTTTAATTCATAGGGCTTAGAGGAGCAATTTGGGGCCTTCTATGCTGACATCCGCCGGAAACGGGTAAAATTCTTATTTTGCAAACTGCCGTATTGACTATATCTGACACCTTTGTTATTTTGCAGGAGCTGCGCTGGCGCAACATCATCAGGGTATGCTTCACTTTTCTGCCTCTACCGCCGCTTTAAAAATTCTTATTGCTAACACAAGTTTACTTTTGCAGCAAGATTTCCCTGTCGAGAGAGCGAATGTAGCCAGCAGCGGGGATTTCACTATGGAGGCGTCTGAGGAGGACTGTTCAAACACCGAGGTCACCCAAGCAGTTCACGACTCTGCTCCTCGCTCACAGGCTGCCGCAGCTGCACAGTGGTCCCACCGAATCACTTGACGAGGCAACAAAACCTTAGCTGAGTACTTTCAAAAGGCAGCGTCCAATGAGGAAGATTCGGTGGAAGAGTAGCTTTACTGTAATTTTGCTGGAAATTCTGTAATAACAATGGCAATTTGTAACATTTTCTGAAAATGTATAAGAAATCCTCTGATTTTGCGATGTACCCTTCTAGGTTTTGTACGTGCAGGTTGTATGCAAACAGACATGCCATGCAGGGTTAAACAATTGGTGCCGATTTTGGCGATGCCAACATTTTGAACAGGTGCTGCTGAAATTTTCTGTCATTCCAGGCGCCACCTAGGTGCTCTAGCTATATGCGCCTCATAGGTGTGTCTCCAGAAATGGCAAGTTTCGTTTTCCGTTTTTGCTGAAACCCTTCTTGGTCTTCTATATAAGCTTGCATCCTGCGAGAGGCAGCGTCGTCCTTTCTGAAAGAACTCGACGGCAGATCTTGCTTGCACACTTTCTGATCATTTTTTGATATTCATAGGCACGGATTCTGCATCATGATGGTATGTGTTTTCCTCTATTTTACATATTTTTTGCCACTGGCCTTTGCAGATTTTTGCTTTCTGTTATTGCCTTTGCAAGTTTGCCCGCTACATGTCTTTGCAAATATTGCTTGCTTCATGTCTTTGCAGATTTGCTCTTTTTCTGCTATATGTCTGCGGATTTGTTTGTTTGTTTGTTTTTTTTTTTTGGTTACATGGCTGCAGACTATGTGAACAATGCTATGTGTTTTTGCGGATGTGCTTGTTTTCCAGCTACAAGGCTGCAGATGTGCTTGTTTTCCTGCTATATGGCTGCGGATTTTTGAATAATGCTTCGTGATTTTCTGCATGTGTTTCCTGTATCATATCATGTTGGGGTGCTACGCTTTTCCATGCTTATGTTAGATTCGCTTTTTATTTCCATATTTGCAGAGCTATCCCACCATGGTGACCCCCAGGTACTGCTCTGACACCTTGCTTGGCTGGATCGATGCTTTGACAGCCGATGACCAGAAGCAACTCCAGATTTGGGGTATTTCTTCTTCCCTCCTGAGCATAGCCAAAGTGGAGGTTAACTGGCATTTGCTATGTGCCATGGCCCGATTCTGGAAACCAGCCCTACATGTTTTTTGCTTTGGGAAAGTGGAGATGACTCTAACTCTGGAGGAAGTTAGGCGAATCTGTGGCCTGTCCCCGTTCATGTCCTCACCAGTGTTTTACTGCAATGCTAGTTATGCACACGTCGTGATCCGGCTCACGTGCGTTGCCAAGGAGGTTTGTGAGGAGAAGCTCATCTGCAAGGATGGTCCCACCCCCATGATACGCTTGGATTACTTCGACTCAATGATTGGTTCCTGCTCCTCCATGGGTACTCCATGGTTGTATTGCTTTGTGCTGCGCTTTCTTGGGGAACTGGTCTTTAGCCATGGTCGGACGACCGTGGCTATTGAGGTAGCAGAGATAGTGTGGGCGGTAGTGGTTCGCCAGATCGACTTGGCTCTGATTCTGCTTGCCGAAACCTACGTCGGCTTGGATCGGGCGTTGAGGTGCTCCCGCCACTTCTATGGATGTGGCACCTTAGTGAAGGTAAGCAGATCATTTGACAGTATTTAATAATATTCTGCTGTGCTTTCATTAACCATGGTTCCATTTTGCCAGGCTTGGTTTACCGCTCATATGGGAATGAAAATTCTGCGTCCTCGGCCTTCTGCCTTTGAGGCCTATAGCCGCACCCATCATTCGAGGTCACTCCCGGGGGTGCATGAGCTGTGTGACAAGTTGTGGAATCTTGATGCGGATTTTGTGACATGGTGCATCATATCTTCTACATCACAGAATTTCACTGCCTTTTTTAACGCCACGGACATGCGACTCGTGGTCCTCCCTGGATTCTCTGGTGGCGTGGAGTATCATCCTGTCCGGGTCCTTCACCAGTTCGGCTTCTGCCAGGACTCCATAGAGCAAAGCCCCTACCTAGATGGACTGAAAAAGCATGTTGTGGGCTCAAATACATCCACTACTGAATTGGCCCGACGAACGAGTGCTGACATCAAGGCCTCCGGTCTTGCCATCGTCAAAGGCTCTGGCTGCACAGCTGGGTACGAGGCGGAGATAAGAGAGACGTGGCCCTTGAGCGAGATTCCGCCTAGTGGCACCAATTTCATGGAGGCTAGCAGTTCAAAGAGGCCCCGAACTGATTAGTGATATTTGTATTCATGATGGGGCATAATAAAATTGATGTTGCTTTGCATTATTTACTGGTTCTTGCAAGTCTATATCTGCTAATCAGGATCAATTAATTGACATGTCTTTGATTTCAAATCCCTCCATTTAAAGAAGTGACTATCAATCCCCTGGTCGAATGCTTGCTTGCTCAAACCACGACTCATAAGGCAGCTGACATGCCCCTTGTCGAAATATGAACAAAATGCCTTGCAAAGAAAATGCAATTATGCTTTGACTAAAAAATGTGTCCCAGCTAAATGCTTACACGACTCAAAAGGCAGCTGACATACCCCTGGTCGAAATGCGAATAAAATGCCTTGCAATTATGCTTAATTAAAAAATGTACCCTAGCTAAATGAATACACGACTCATAAGGCAGATGACATGCCCCTGGTCGGAATGCGAATAAAATGCAGAGAAATGCTTAATTTATATATTGGTGCCCTCAGCGCCAAGGAAGCCTGTTTTGCCTGCTATAAGAGGTGACACTGTCCTCGACTCACATGACACTAACCTAGGCACTTAGGTTTGTTTGTGGCTCTCCTTCAGATTTATGGGCCTCATGCCAAAGTCTTGGGGTCCTATATCTACTCTTTTGAGGATTCATTTTTCTTTTCTCCCTCATAGGCATGCTAACTGACCCTACTCCTGCTTGAAGGTAATAAACACTTATGCCGAGGAGGGTGACTGCTATTTCTTTTGTGCTGAAGGGGTGGCTAGTCCCCTTGATCATATAGGCTTACTAAGTGCGTGCTTCTACTCCTCTCCAAGCTAAAAGGTAGGAGTAAGGTTGTTCACATGCCTCTCTCGGTGGAGCTTAGCTTCTGTCTACTACTTCTGTCTCCTTATTTCTTTTATGCTCCAAGGTCTTGTGTATTTCTTGCTGCTCACTCTCTTTCTAGACCTAACATTTTAACTCCCTCTCGAGATATAAGTCCCATGGGAATTTGTACATTTAGCCCACTCCTAAGAAATCTCTCCCTCACATCCTAAGCTTCTAGGGTAGTGGCACATGAGGAGGACTTGACACATCTTTCGCAGGCAGGCTCTCAATTTTCCTCATTGGGCAATGATGATGTTATACAAAAAAGAAGAAAAACAAGAATGCAGACGATTATTTATGCTGTGCAATGATGCATGACTCACGGTGCAAGACATTGGGATTGACCAAGATTCATTGATAGTACTTCTTTAAATAGGAGGCATTAACGGGCTCTGATTGCTCCGTATGGTCCATGCCCTCAAGAATGATTGTTCCCCCTGACAGGGCTTCCTTGACTACAAAAGGTCCGCACTAGTTGGGCCTATATTTTCCCCGTGTATCTGGCAAATGTATGGCACGCAGGACCAAGTCTCCTGGCTCAAGGCGTCTCAGACGAACGTTCTTTTGATATGCTCGGGCCACTCTTTTTTGATAGCATTGGGCGTGATGTAGGGCTTGCAACCTATGCTCATCAATTAGGTCTAGCTGAACATTGCGGTCCTGTACCCACTCAGTCTCCTCTAGCTCCGCCTCCTCTTCCACATGAAGATTTGGGCCTTCTGGATCATCATCAAAGGATGGAATCTGTAAGGGCTCCTCCTCATTGTCATCATCCTCCTCTTCATAGGCAATCAGCTCTGTCAGGATCTCCTTTTCAAATGTCGAGTCAGTGATGTCCACTGAAAAGACTTCCTCTGATTTTGCGCCCTGATGACATTTAAGGACTGTCACAGTGACCTTTGTATTTTTGTGCCGACATTGCAATCTTGCTCGTGCTTCCTCGTTAGGATGATTTGAGGAGCTAAAAGTTTTTGCCTCCAATGTGGATGCCTCTTTATTTTTATCTCTGCTAACTATACAAAATCTTGTTTGTTGGCGGCTGCTCTGCTATCGATCAGTGGGGCCGCCATTTGTCCCACTCGTGCTTGCTTCATGATTCTGATCCTCACCCTCAAAGTGAGGCCTATATTTCCAATACCAACTAGACCCACCTCCCGGTTGACAGGAGATTGACTCCAATGGTCTAGTATCCCTCTCATATGTTTCTTGCAGGACCATAATTGAAGCCTGGTCCTGGGGTGGTACTGGTGAGTCTATTGATGATGTGGTGACAACCGCTTTTCCTTTCCTTCTGCGGTCATGCCCTGTTATATCCTCTTCAAGCATGTCTAGCTGCTCCTGAAATAACAGGTCCAGATCTCCGATATCATCATCTGAATCTGTCTCTTGGACTAGAATCTGGGGTACTGACTGCTCTGCCTGCTCTCTACTCTGCGTGATACTCTGCCATATGCTCTGCTGTTCTGGCTGGCTGTTCTCTTGACACGAATCCTCTGAGCAGATCCAGGCTGGTGACGCTGATACTGCGTTGGAATTGCGGTTCGGATCCATGATGCCTGCGCTAACAAAGTTGGATAAATCTCGTGGAATAACAATCCTGGAAGACTTACCCCAGCGCTGCGATCACTTCCTCTGACTGCCTCGCTCATAACCCAAACCGTCTTTCTCCACCCATTCTTCGACTTCGATCGGCTCGGCGATTCCCTCACCGTAAAGCCCAAGAGGTGATCCTTTCTCATATCCCCATTTGCGACACAGGTTGTCGATCATCAAGTGGGGGTTGGCAGAAGTGACCAAATGGTCGATAAGCTCTGACGGTGGAATAAAATTAACCGGTTCAAACCGATTAACCCTAAAGAGAACATCAGTTGGCTTCGGATCAAAGTGAATAGTTTGTGGGGTTAGAGATGAGACAGACTCAACCTTCTCCATGTCTTCTGCCAGGACAACAACGACGTTGTCATCCCAACAGAATTTAATCATGCGATGAAGGGTTGAAGGAATGATTTGATGCTTGTGAAGCCAAGGGCGTCCAAGCAAGAGGTTAAAAGAAGGTTCAATGTCAACGACGTAGACTCTACGTCGAAGTGAGCAGGGCCAATGGTCAGGGGAATGATAAGGATCCCCAGCGCATCATGATGCGTATTATCAAAAGCTGTCATCCCTTTCACAGCTGGTATAACATCCTAGGCCTTGAATCCGAGTGCATTTGCTGTGCGCAAGGGGCAGACATTAAGGCCTGCTCCATTGTCCACCAGGGTGAGGGAGATGCAAAAACTTTGATACTGCGCAGTAATGAACAAGGGAGAGTTGCGGTTGGTGCCAGAAGGAGGTAGCTCTTGGCTGGAGAAGGAGATGACCTGAGGTGCAGCGATCATTCCTACCATGTTCTCTAGGGTAGCAGGCTCTATAGACTGGGATACACGGGCTGCCTAAAAGACCCTAAGGAAAGCTTCCCTAT
>JAMKQA010017158.1:0-11604 GCA_024699735.1 Posidonia australis | reverse complement strand
CAGTATCCTGTTTTCAGTAGCACACAGCATGTCTTTCAGATGTCTTGCTTGCTTTCTCGACCCGATTTGCTTCTGGGTTTTCATCTGATTTTCTTCCTTGATGCATTAGGAAGGCACATCTTTGTTTTCAGCAATTTTCCTACATCTTAGCTTGCATTTAGGCATATAGTAAGCAATGATGAGAAATCACTCAAAATGATACAACTTCGATTATGTTTATGCAATATCTTTGCATCACGCACCTGACCAGAAATAAAGAGTGATACTCCTGAGAATTAAGACACACCCCCTACACATCATGCACCTACTAGCATAAGGTACTAAGCATAGCATGGCATATCACCCTCGGGCGTACAGCAAGAGGCTGAAAGGCCGACATTCATTTGCAAAAGAGAAATCATTAGAAGACCGATTATTCGGGCGTACGAGGGTGCCTAACACCATCCTCGTACGTAACAGGGATCCTTACCCGCATTTTTGGTTTTACGCAGCCCCCTTTTATTTTGTTTGCATGATTCTTCATGTGTTTATGGTTTTCCTCGTCTTCAATAGTAGACTAGGTGGCGACTCCTGCATTTTGCATTTTTTTTCCCCCTTTTCTTTTTGCCATGGCTTTGCCGCTCTTTTGGACACACATCACCTACCCGTGTGGGCCACCCCCGTCAGCTTGGTTACAGATGTCAGCAGTGGGCTGCTCCTGCTGGGTCGAGGAAGTAGGGACAGAGCAAGGAACTATCCTAGAAGGTTGGGTAGTTGGCTGAGGATGAGGAGATGTTGGACGGGCAGGCTGGGCTGCTATGGCTGGTGGCATATACACCGACCCTGACCTGGTGACTTCTGCACACATTTCTGTCGTAATCGTGAGGTACACAGTGTGTGTCCCTCGTCAGGCGGATAACAAGAAGAGTACGTGCCGCCAGCTCCAGTAGTGCCGAGAGAGAACTGACAAAAAGGTGGCTTGGCTAGACAGGGGGCTGGATAGGATGCTGTACAAGAGGACGTTGGACTGAAGGTTGGACAAGATACTGGACAGGAGACTAGAGTGGAGACTAGACAGGATGACTAGGCACGGGTCAAGCTAACAAGTAAATGGGTGACCCAGAGTGCGTGGTTGGTGGTGCGGTGGTATGCTCCGCCCTAGCGGTCAACTGAATCATGTGGACGGCTGACTCGGAACCGGCACGACTCAAACGGTAAAGATGGGTGGGGAAACACTCATCAACAGTATGAATTAAGTCAGAGGGGTCTACCACGGATGTCGTAGGCCCAAAAGCAGAGAGGAGATGGATTCCTGAGGTCCCAATGCCTGCTGAGTTGTTATATGCAGGCATGGGTTGGTTGACAATGTTAGGGTAGGCTGGTGGTGTTTGTGCACGTGGAGGCGGTGGTGCAGGTGCAGTGTGTGCCTCATGAGTGTCTATGATAATTACCTTGCGGTCAATCAAATCCTGAATGGCACTCTAAAGGGCCATGCAATTGTTCGTCGAATGACCCGCGCAGCGATGGAAATTGCAGTGGAGGCTTGTGTTGTACCTACCCAGCAAAGGGTTTGGCAAGGGACGAACCTCCGGGAGTTTCAGGAGTGACACCATCTTAGGGAGGATGTCACTCAGTGGCTCGACAAGTGGGGTGTACTGTCGTGTAGCATGCTGAGGCCTTCTCTACCCTAGGCGGGGTCCTTGCTGGACTGGTGCCGCGGGATACATTGGCTGGGCGGTGGTGGTGATCTTTGGTGTGTGCGGTGCCCTAGGTGTGGGTGCATAGACTTACTGTTGGGCCTGGTTGGTTCACCACATTGATGGGCATGGCGGGTGACCCTACGTATGCGACAGCGGGCTTGGGAGGATCCCGCCTCTTAGGGTAACTGGTGACAGTGCCGTTGCGAGTGCTGTTGCTCTCATGGTGATCTGGGGATGCAGCTTGCATGGCAAATGTAGCAAGTGTAGGAAAGCTACCACTGCGGAGGGAGCTCTCTACACACGCACCCGCTCGAATCAGAGATGCGAAGCTGGCTACAGGCTGAATACTCTATAGAGCCCCAACGTCTGGCTGCGCACCTCGAATAATGATTTTGATAGACTCCTCATCGGAGGGCCTATTTCTCACTTGTGACGCGAGGGCGTGCCAGCAGCCGACATACTCCCCAAACGGCTCGTGGGGCTTCTGTCTTGTGGCAACAAGGTCCTCCCTCTTTGGGACCAAGTCGAGATTGAAGGCATATTGGTCCATGAATGCCTGCGAGAGGCCGTTCCAAGTCTTAATCGAGCCTACGTCAAGCGACATGAACCACTTGAGGGCCAGACCAGTGAGACTCTTCTAGAAGAGGAATTTTAGAAGCCTCTCATTAGCCTAGAGCTGAGCGAGATCTTCGCAATATGCCCTAAGATGTGAGATGGGGCAACCCTTTCCATTGTACTTCTCGAAGTCCGGGATTTGAAAATGCTGTGGGAGTGTCGCCTCTTGGAAGTAACAAAGGTCCCAGAATCCGTAGGGTTGGCGATCGCTTCCCCGCACTTTTCGAAGTGCCTTCTCCAAGTCACCCACCCTAGCGTGGAGGGTATCAGGAGCTGCTGCCGACGAGGGTGATACAGGAGGGGGACGACCGCATATGCTGCATGGGTCGCACCTAAGTGCTCCTTTGGATCCACCATCATGCCACCTGGTGTCGCGACATGATGGCCAGCATATCCGTGCAAGAGTGCTGGATGTGATTGTGGAAATGAGTGTGCCTAAACCTGATGGTGTGCGAGAGGAGGATAAGTGGAGAGCTGTGTGGCCGTGGGTGCGGAGTGTGGGAGTAATAGCTGCTGCTGCGGTACGGCGCCAGGCTGCAAGCTCTGAGGATGTTGTACTCCAGCCAACCTAAAGGGATGACCACCATATGTCGGAGTAGAATGCCGTGCGGTGATATGAGGTGTCTGAGCCTATGGTGTCGCTCCTAGTGTGGGTGCAGTGAGGAGCTGGGGTGAGGGCTGAGGTGGTCGTGCCAATGCTTGGAACACCAGAGTAGACTGTCAGGGAGCCTCAGGAATGTTTGGGTCTATGGTGGACTGAATGGCAAAGGCCATGCCCTTGATCTTCTAGGCGAGGGCCAATAGATATTCCCCATGTGCGGCTGGGGATCCCTCAGGGACAGTGAGGCATGGCACAGTTAAAGGTCTAGATGTCAAAGGTGGGACAACTATGGGTTGCCCTGGAGGCAGGAAAACCGCAAGAGATGTTGCCACAGTGGGCTGGGTGCTGAAAGAGAAGGAACCCTGAGAAAGTGAGGCCGTGAGTGATACATCTGGAACCCGAGCTGGGGTCACTGAGATGAACTCAATGCTTGGCTCCAAACTAGCCAAGGTCAGTGGGTGTCCTATAGGGTAGGGGACAGAACCTTCGTGATGCACGAAGGGGACAAAAGGGACAGCTGAAGACACAGCAAGGGTAGGAGGGACCAAAAAAGCAACGCCCTATTATATGCAAACTCAATTGAAGGTAAATGATCCTCCTAGCTACTACCAAAGTCTATGGCGTAGGCCCTTAGCATGTCCTCTAGTATCTGGATGGTCCTCTCTATCTGACCATCCATCTAGGGGTGAAAGGTGTACTAAAACTCAGCACTGTACCAAAAGCTTGTTGTAAAGCTCCCTAGAATCTTGATGTCAACCTTGTGTTTTTGTCAAACACAATAGACACTAGGACGCCATATAGTCTCACAATCTCTACAACATGCAACTCTACTAGCTTTGCCAAGGGAAGGTTCACCCTCATTGGCAAGAAATGTGTCAATTTCGTAAGGCGATCCACAATCACCCAAACTATATCATTCTTTCTTTGGGTCCTTGATAAACCCATCACAAAATCCATTGACACATTCTCCCATTTCCACATTGGAACGTCTAGAGGCTGTAAGGTCCCTTCGGGCTTATGGTGCTCTATCTTCACCATTGGGTAGATTGCATACTTCGCCACATACTCAGCAATTTCCCTCTTCATCCCAGGCCACCATAAATTCCTTTTCAGGTCCATATACATCTCGGTGCTTACTGGATGAATAGTATCTCTAGAGTGGTGAGCTTCGTCAAGCAAACCATTCTTGATTTCCTTCACTTGAGGCACATACAACCTCAGGTCATACCTCAACCCACCATCTATCCCAACTGAAAAGTGTGGGGCATTCCCAGCTTCCAGCTTCCCCCAGATATCTGACATAAAAGAATCATACTGCTAAGAGGTGATAATCGCCTTGATCATCCTTAGGCGAACAGACAAATTTGCTAGCACAACTCCGACAGTTCCTTGAGGCTGTCTCCAAGGTCTGCACTCCACTAGCCCCTCTAGCAATTTCCATTCACGAATCATCAAGCTAGCCATAACATGAGTGCGTCTGCTTAGAGCATCTGCAACTACATTTGCTTTCCCTAGGTGGTATGACAAGCTGAAGTCATATTCCTTGATGTACTCCACCCAGCGCCTCTGTCTCAGGTTCAAATCCTTCTAAGTGAAGATGTACTTTAGACTCTTATGATCTGTGTATACCTCAAACTGTTCGTCATACAGATAATGCCTCCAAATCTTTAAGGCTAACACAACAGCTGCCATTTCCATGTCATGGGTGGGGCAATTTTTCTCATAATCTTTTAACTGACTCGAGGCATACGCCACCACCTTGCCATGTTGCATCAGCACTTACCCCAAGCCGGTCCCACAAGCATCATTGTAGACCGTGAAATCGTCACTCCTAGAAGGCAAGCTCAAAACTGGGGCTGACACCAGACGAGACTTTAACTCATTGAAGCTCTTCTTGCACTACCAATCCCAGGCAAAGTACACTTCCTGTATCACCCGTAAAATTCATTTTGTAATAATTTACATTTTTATGAATTTTATTCCTGGACGGGTGTTACTGTTCCGAGGCCCATTGTGTGGGTTTGAATTTTTGGGCTTCGGCCTCGTGGACTAGCTTCTGTTTGCGTGTCCCTGTGCGTGGTTTGGCACTATGCATTGTGGCACTGTGCATGTCGGACCCGGGTGTGGGTCTGTGTGGGCCCGGGTGTGGGGTCCCCATGGGGCTTGCATTTGTGGGCTGTTGGTTGTGGTCGGTGATTAGGCAGAGCAATTGGTTGCTCGTGCGGTGTGTCGATGGCTAAGACGCGTCGGTAAGCACATTCTCAACTACTGCGGGTGAAGGCTTTATAAGCTGCACCGCTCTCCTCCTTCGCCATCGCCGTCTTCTCCATCCTTCTTCTTCCCTTCCCTTCCTCCTCGACGGCACATCCCTCCTCCTCCCCCACCTTCTTTCTCTTCCTCCCCACTCTTCCTTCTCCTTTCCCCTTCTCCTTCCACCTGACCTCCTCTGTTTCTCCTATTCATCCTTCGCACGCACCGAGATAGAGAGAGATCGAGGGAGCGAAGCGGAGGTCTCGGGGTGGTGCGCAGAGCTTGCGTGGCGTGCTTCCGTGGTCGTGGTGAGGTCGTGGTTGTCGGAGATCGCTGGAGGCATTTTCAGGTACGCATCTCCACCTCATGTAATAGAGAGCATGAAATTGGTAGAAAATGCTAGGATTGCATGGAATCTAGGTAAGTTTACTTTCCTAGAATTTATTGTGATTTATTGTGTATTTATGGAGCATTTATTGGGCATTTATGTCGGTGGTTGTGTTTTGGGTCATTTTAACCCTTTTGCCTTTGTGATTTTATATCTTGATGCATGGTGAATAGATTTTAGTTTTGTTTATTGAGTTTTGGAGTAGACTCGAGCATCTACACCATATGTTTTATGCAAGATTTTTGGTGTTTGTTTAGAGGGTCCGATCGGAGGTCCCATTTGGGGCGATTTCGGACGATAGGGTTTGGGCCGTTTTATGGTTTCACAGAATTAGGCATACCGAATGGAAACAGCATACCATATCAGGGGATTTTGGTATACCGATTCCGCTTCGCATACCATTTTTCTTTCAGTTTAGGACCTCTGGTCGAGTTTCGGTCATATCCGTTTTTGGACGGTATATCAAATTTGGCCTGAGTGTTGATCGTTGACCTGATTCGGTCGACCGATCCAGAATTGGCCTACCGAACCAGGGGTTTTCGGCATGCCAATTCTGGGCCCAAATGAGTTTGCAAATGTTTTTTCCGAGGGCTTTCTGGATTTCTGTGTTTTGTGCCTATGAGAGGGGATTGTGGGCCATCAGTGGTGGTCTCCTAGGACACCTGATGCGCCGTTTTGCCGAGGTTTTGGAAGAGTTTTCAAAAAATATGAAAATAGTTTGGAAATGAATTTCAAGGAATAGTTGGCCTGTTTTGGAAAATGTTTTCCTGGTTTTCTGTGTGCGGTCCCAGATAGTGTGGGACCGTGTTGTCAGGACCAAGGAATGTGACGACATTCTCGGGTAGTCGGGCACAACTCCCTGGTTGAGGTCAGGGGTCGAGATACCTGAGGCTGAGGGGCGTCGGGTCCTGGAGGTATGAGACTCCTTGACTGTTGTCTCAAGGCTAGGGTTGTGGTCTGCAGGTTGAGGTGTCTTGTGGCATGACGAGGAGGTACGATACTCCTGTTGTCGCTGTGAGCACTGAGGCTCGGGTGTTGTCGGGTGTGAAGGTTTGATACTCCCTCCTGAGCACCGTGTCTGGAGGATGCCGTGAGGAGGCGTACCCTGTGGTGGCCAGTGCATGTGGGACACGTGTCCCGTAGCTGGTAGCGTCCTGAGAGACAGGACAGCATTCCCAGGGAGGGGTTGGTTTCTGAGGGTTCTCCTGAGGAAGGGGAATCACGGGACGGTGAACGCTCCTACACAGGGTGGCCGTCACCGTGGCAGTGCAGAACGCTAGGGTCGCTCCTTAGTGGACTGTGTGTGGCCAAAGTTAGGTTGCTTGGCACCGGGCTTCCCGACTCACTGTGTGTGGTTTTGGCCATTGAGGGCTTTTGCTTGTGGCTTTGGCTAATAAAGCCCTGGTTTGTGGTTTTGGCTTGTGTGGGCCTGATTTATGAGATTTCGAGAAAATGGTTTGCAAAATGAATTTGAAAAAGGAAAATAGATTATAGTTTTGTTTTCTGTGGTTTTCGTGGGGTGCGTACTGGGTGACTTTGGTCACTCATGCGTTTTCCTTGTGGTTTTGGTTTGCAGGTGCAGACATGCGATTGGTTTAGCGTAGTGCATATAGTCTGGAGTCCCCTAGCCGCACACACAGGTTCCTGGTAGTTTGATATTTACTATTTAGCTTTAATTTTCCCGTAATTTAATTTGTTTAAATTATTATGGAAACTTTGGGCCGTGACAATTCTTTTCTGGTCAATCTGGTCAATGGTGCAGCAATCTTGGAGAAATCCTAGATAAATCTCCTATAATATCTTGCCAGAACGAGGAAACTTTTGATTTCAATTACTATCTTTGGTCAGGCCCAGCTGTTCACCGCCTCTACCTTGGCTGGATCTACCTTGATGCCTTCCCCTAAGATGATATGACCAAGGAAGGACACCTCCTCCAGCCAAAACTTGCACTTGGAGAAGTTGGCATAAAGCTGATGCTGTCTCAGTGTCTCTAGTATGATCCTCAAATGCCTCTAGTGGGTTAGAATATCTAGAAAATATACCAGGACGTCATCCACAAAGATGACCACAAACTAGTCCAAATAGGACCTACACACCCTATTTATTAGGTCCATGAAGCCAGTCGGATCATTCATCAACATGAATGGATAACCAAAAACTCGTAATGTCCATAACAGGTGTGAAAAGCTGTCTTTCGCACATTTGGCTCATTGATCCGCAACTGATGATATCGAATCTCAAATCTATCTCGGAAAACACCAATGCTCCCTGCAACCGAATGAACAAATCATCAATCCTAGGTAGTGGATACTTATTCTTGACAGTGATCTGATTCAACATCCGGTAGTCTATGCAGAGCTGAAGTGAATCGTCCTTCTTCTTAACGAACAGTACCGGTGCTCCCCAAGGTGAAACATTGGAACAAATAAATCCCTTATCCATCAATTCTTGTAGTTGATTCTGGAGCTCCCTCAATTCAGTGGGTGCCATCTTGTATGGAGCTTATGAAATAGGACCTAATCCTGGCATCAGATCAATTATAAACTCCACTTCCTTGTGTGGTGGCATACCATGCAATTCCTCTAGGAAAACATTAGGATATTCTTGCACCACTAGCAAATCTTGAACTCCAAACACAGGCAAAGTAGGAATAGTCACACAGGCCAAATAGCTCATACTGCTTCTTGCCCGATGATGGTAGGCCTTGATTGCAGATATCACTTTTTTGGGCTCACCTGGTCTAGTACCTTGCACCACACACCAGCCTTGGCCAGGACACACTACCAGAACTCTTCTTTTGGTACAATCAATCATAGCTAAATGTTGCTGTAGACACCCGAATTTTGAGGTCACTTAGTAGCAAGCTCCTCCGGATGATGCTCTAGTCACGACCACCCAAAACCCTAACCTACTCAAGCTCAATTAGGCCCACACTAGCCCACTCTGACCCAATTAAACTTGAAACCAAACAAATTAAATTAAATCCACTTAAAATCAATTTAAAAACCCTAATTAATTAAATAAAAACCCTAATTAAGTAAAATCCAATTAAACCCACTTAAATACATTTAAAACCCACTTAAAATCCAATAAAACCCTAATTAAGTAAAATGAAATTAAATCCACTTAAATCCATTTAAAACCCACTTAAAATCTAAAATTAAAACCCTAAAAATCCCAAAATAAAATCAAAAAAAAAATCCCAATACCCTAAGCCCATTAAGCCCAACATTATTCAATTCAAAAATTCAATTCAAAACTTTAGAAAAGTCAAAAATAATTCCGACGACCCTATTTTTCTAACGAGAACTCCGGCGAGCAATCCCGAGGAATCTGGAGCAAATCTCAGCCTCCGTGATCTTTGGCCAACCTCCTCCAACTCACGCCCGATCAAACGGCGTTCATTCGCTAAAGGGAGGAGGATCAAGGACGGAGAAAAGCCTCGCCGTAGTATAAAGGGTCTTGCCGTCGACGAGGAAGGGGAGCTTTTCAGAAAATTTTCAGACCTTCTTCAAACCTTCGAGCCTCCCTTCAAGCAAGCCTCGAGCCCAGCCAAAGCATCCAATCCGATTTTCCCCTCAGCCACCAACCGTTAGATAGCCACCAGAGCCTTGCCGGAGGAGCACATTGTCGTCGACCAATCGCCGGTGTTTGTCGGAACAGCTACTCAGGTAACTCCCCTTCCTTTCTTCTTCAATCTAGAGTGTACTCCCTAGGTCCCTTAGGCTGCCGGGGTGTGCCACAGCAGAGCCAAGCTCCCCGCACGCCGTTGCCTCCCCTTCCGGTGCTGGGTTCACCACCACTGGCGACCTACGGGAAAGGCCCTCAGGGGGCCTTCCCTCCTCTCCTCCTCTATTCTCCTCCTCCTCCTCTGGTGTGCCCCTACTCCGGAGAAAGCCAACCAGACTGCCGGAACGCCACCACCGTCACAGCTTCCCTGTCACCGTCGACCGACGTTGACGAAGCGCCGTGACCCCCCAAGCACCGCTGCAGCCCTCGCGCACTCCCCCGATGATCCTCAAGCCTCCATGAACCCCGGAAGATCCTTGCCCCGTCGCCTGGACCGCTACCATGCTCCGACGACCCAACACCGCCGTCGCCGTCAACAGGGGAATGGAGAGGATGACTCCCTCGCTCATGAAGCCGCCTATTGCCTCCGGAATGTTCACCGAGTCTCCTTAGAGCTTCCCCGAGCTTCATCATGCCAAGCAACCACCTCTAGATGCGCCGCAGTAGTAGCCCGCCGTCGCCGGAGAAGACGTCGGCAAGGGAAGGTCGACAGGACGCTCCGACCATTGCAAGCTTGATCGCCACTATTGGAGCCTCCGCACATCTCCTCCTCATGCTTTGCCCCACCTCTGATCTCTGATTAGGCATCCGGAGAGGCTCGAATGAGTCTCCCAAGCCGTCTCCGTTGGCGATCTTCGAATCACTGGCGGTGACAGTTAAGTCTTTTTTTAATTTTCATTTTAAATTCCTTTAATTTATTTAATTGTTACACTTCAGTCATTTTTTATTACATATGGGTCCAAACATTTGCATTTTAGTCCCTGTGGTTTTAAAGTACATTTACTTCCTTTATTTTCTTTGTGAGTTTTGCATGTGACCCCTTGAAAGTTTATTTTTTTTAATTCATAACACATTCATGCATGTTTTTATCACTTCTAAGTCCCTAGAACACGATTTCTTTACATTTAGGTCCAGAACATTTGCATAAAACCTTGAAGCTTTTTAAAATAAGTTTTCTCTGTGAAGTTTGCATTCTGAACCCTGAAGATTCTAAAAATCACACTATCCTTCATCAAAGTTGAATTTTCTTTACAGTTTGGTCCTGAAAATTTGCATTTAACCCCCAGAACTTTAAAAACTGAGCTTTCTTTGTGAATTTTTGCGTTTTAGACCTCGAGAAACTTCATAATTGCTCTGACCAACATAAAAGCCTCATTTTTTCACAATCAGACCCTAAAATTTTGCAAAAAAGTCCCTGGATTGACATCAAATCCATTCTGAGCATAAAATTTACATTTTAACCGTTAGATTAATTCCAAATCTATCATTTAGGGTTTTAAATGTTTTCTTTCATGTTTTTGGGACATATTTCACTCATTTCACCTCATATTCTGCATTTAATCATTGATTCCAGTTAAAAAACATGTTTTCACTGAGATTTGATCCTTAGCTTTACATCTTGGCCGTATTTGCACTCATGTGTGAATTTTGCACTTTAGACCCTAAATTTTCAGGAAATTATCCAAGTGCAAACTTTACATCCCTGTGCCACATTGACATTGGACCCATCATTTGCATGTTAGGATAGATGTCATGAGCATATTTTTCATCCAGTTTCTCAGTCTTTTCTGTGAATTTTGCATTTTGGCCCCTATTTTTTCCCTTATTGCGCTTACATCTTTTTATTGATTTTCTCTTCCTTGCTTCTTGCAAATAACATCTTCTAGACATTTGGCACACATTTTGACACAACTTAGGCCATTCATCACTTTCACGTAGACCTTTATCTGTACATTTCATATCCTTTTTTTCCTCACATGTGCATTTAGCGAGCCGGCATTTCATGCCTTTCCTTCGTAGATTTCTTTCTTTACTTTGTCTTCAAAATTTCTTATCCAATATCCGATTTGATTTGTTTTAATCCTACATTTTAGATTTTTGATTTGATTTGGATTTCATCTCCCGAGGGCGTACATTAACAGGCCTGAGGGCCGACATTGTCCCCACTACAGATTATTTTCCCCTTTTTGATTTTCATGACTTTCTCCATGATTCTGATTCACTTTCTCTTCAGAGTTTCTTATCTGATATCCGATTTGATTGGCTTTAATCCTACATTTCATATTTTTGATTTGATTTGCGTTTCATCGCCCAAGGGCGTACATTAACAGGCCTGAAGGCCGACATTTGTCCCTACCACGGATTATTTTTCCCTTTTTGATTTTCACGACTTTTTCATGATTATGAGGACTCGGGTTGACTTGGCTTGTCATCTTTTTGATATCATTATGTTTTTCAGAAGCGTTCTTTAACAAAACCTCGTCATTTCATGTGATTTTTTG
>JAMKQA010017157.1:0-14268 GCA_024699735.1 Posidonia australis | reverse complement strand
TGAGCTCGCAGACCCGGAAGACCAACCCAAACAGGTGTGCACGACGGCTCCGAGCCGATAGAAAATGAAGGAGACCAGCGGAACACACGCATACGTTTCCCTCTAATGAACCATACTTCCTTGATGTATGCTTGCACAAAATCCTCCCTGTTGGAGAAGCGGATCAGAATGTGGCGTTGATCAAGGGCCACCGGAAAGATACTATCCTGAAAGGACATAACTTTCTGCATCGTAGTAAGAACCTCCATAAGAGAAGGACGACCAGTGGAGAACTTCCCAATGAGGGTCCAAGAGAACGGGGAGGCCATCAGCGCCACCTCCTCCACCGAGAACTGGACGACCTCATCCCCATCCAGAAGGACCGGCTGCCTGACCGGGACCCCAGGGAAAGAGGGGGGGTCGGTGCGTTGAACGGGTAGCAGCGGCGAAAGAGAGAGAGAGCGGGGCTTCTCAGGGGCCACCCTAGGGTTAGTAAAGATCAAAGGGGAAGCCAAAGGATCAGCTGGAGGGCATTCCTGCGAAGGGTCGACAGGAAGAGACATCCCGCCGCCCCGGGCCTGGAGCTAGATCTAGCTCCGAAGAGCCGACCCAGCCCCAGATACGGGAGAGAGAAAGCAGAGGGTGCACGCCCAGAAGAGGGGGCCGGAGGGGGGAGCACAGGAGGAGGCGTAGAGGACGACGGCGGCCCTTGGAGCAGGCGCTCCCGTGACGGAACAGTCGCATGCAGTCGTCAGAGAGAGTTTTTAGAGAGAGGGATTTAGGGTTTAATTAGTTGGTTTTGAATTAGGGTTTTAATTATTTTAGGTTTTTGTTATATTTATTTTAATTTTAGGGTTTTACTTTTTAATTAGGATTTTGGGTTTAATTAGGGTTTTGGATTAGGGTTTTAATTATTTGACGTTTTTGTTTTATTTATTTTGAATTTAGGGTTTTGCTTTTTAATTAGGATTTTGGGGTTTTAATTGGGATTTTGGATTAGGGTTTTAATTAATTAGGGTTTTTATGTCTTAATTAGGGTTTATGGATTTAATTTAGGGTTTTTCTGTTTTAATTAGGGTTTTGGATTTAATTTAAGGTTTGGAATTTTAATTTAGGTTTTTTGGATTTTAAATTAGGGTTTATGGTTGAATTAGGGTTTTGAATTTTAATTAATTATGATTTTTAATGGATTTTGACTGTAATTAGGGTTTTCACTTAATTACTTTGATTTTAAATGGATTTACGTGGATTTTATTTCATTTTGACTTGAATTAGAGTTTTTGTTTGATTAATTGGATTTTAAGTGGATTGTATTTTATTTTGACTTGAATTAGGGTTTTTGTTTCATTAATTGGATTTTAAGTGTTTTAAATTTGATTTTGACTTGAATTAGGGTTTTTGTTTCGTTAATTGGATTCTAAGTGTTTTAAAATGTGTTTTGTTTGGTTTTTATTTTAATTAGATTAGAGTGGACTAGTGTGGGCCTGAATGGCTTGTGTAGGCTTAAGTGGGCTAGGGTTTTGGTGGTCGCAACCAGAACATCATCCGGAGGAGCCTACTGTCAGGTGACTTCAAAATCAGGATGTCTACAGTAACGATCATAGATTGGGTCAAAAATATCACCCCTGGGTACTTGAGAGGCACTATTTGCGCAATTTGGCACTTGGGTAGCGCCAATTTGGCAATTTAAGTCCTCAAATTTCTATAAAATTTACACAAAGTCCCACAAGTAGCATTATTTATATACAAAATAGATAAATATAAGACATGAAACATGTAACAATAATGTGCTTATCATAGATCAAGCCTACAAGCCACTTCACCAACTCTCTGAGTAATATGATATGTGCCAATATAATGAGGACTCAACTTCCCTCACTTCCAAAATTTCATCACGTTTTTGGTTGGTGATACCTTTAGAAACGCAAAGTCTCATACCATGAATTCCAATGGTCTCTGCCTTTAATCAGTATAGCTCTTTTATCGACTCTATGCAGCTACAAGTCTCTCGTGGATTAAATCCACCTTATTTGTGTACAACTGTACAATCTAAAGACCAAGAAGCTATCATTCACCCACTTTGCTCCAGAAAACTAGTGATCTGCGAACTCTACCATATAAGGCTTCATATGGAGCCATCCTAATGCTGGAGTAGTAATTGTTGTAGCAGGTGAACTCAATCAATAAAGATGGTCCTTCCAGTTCTCTTGCAAATCCAAGGCACAAGCTCTAAGTATATACTTGTGACGTCCCACATTTTCCACAATAATTTAAAACAATTTAAATTACAGGAAAATTAAAGCCAAATAGAAAATATCTAACTACTAGGAACCTGTGTGTGCGGCTAGAAGACTCTAATCTATATGCACTATACTAAACCAATTGCATGTCTGCACCTACAAACCAAAACTACAAGGAAAACGCATGAGTGAAAGGAGTCACCCAGTATTCACCTCGAGAAAATCGTGGAAAATAAAACTATAATTAATTTCCTTTTTAAATTCTTTTTGCAAATCATCTTCTCGAAACCTCATAAACCAGGCCTACACTGGCCAAAACCACAATCGAGGCCCTACTAGCCCAAAACCACAAGCAAAGGCCCTCAATGGCCAAAACCACACACAGTGAGTTGGGAAGCCCGGCGCTAAGCAACCAAACTCTGGCCACACGCAGTCCATCGAATAGCAACCAACGGTGTCTGCACTGCCACGACGTGCTACCTTGTGTAGGAGCCGCGTCATTCCGCGATTCTCCCTCCTGAAGAACCCTCACAAAGCCAACTCCTCCTTGGGAAGGCTGTCCTGTCTCTCAGGAAGCTACCAGCTACAGGGCACGTGTCCCACCCGCACTAGTCACCACAGAGTATGCCTCCTCATGGCGTCCTCCACACACGGTGCTCAGGAGGGAGTGTCATTCCTCTACACCCGATAACACTTAAGCCCCAGTGCTCACAGCGATAGTAGGAGTATCATACCTCCTCGTCATGACACAAGACAGTTCAACCTGCAGACCACAACTCTAGTCTCGAGACGACAGTCAAGGAGTCTCATACCTCCGGGGCCCGACGTTCCTCAGCCTCAGGTATCTCGGCCCCCGACCTCAACTAGGGAGTTTCCCCCGACCACCCGAGAATGTTATCACATTTCCTGGTCTCGACGACATGGTTCCACACTGTCTCGGCCCACACACAGAAAACCCGGAAAAACCATTTTCCAAAACAGGCCAACTATCACTTTGAAATCCACTTTCGAAAGCCATTTTATATCTTTGGAAACTCTTTAAAAATCTAGAAAAACGGCACATCAGGTGTCCCAAGAGACCACCACTGACAGCCCACAATCCCACCTTGCAAGGACAATACAAACCAATCCGAAGAACCACTGTATTTAAATGTATTTTCCAAAAATCCAGGAAAAACCCCAAAAAATGCCTGGCAGACTTGCGCATGTGGAGCACGGGTTTGGCCAGTGCCCTTGGCACTTTCGTCTGAACGCCAACAAAGCCTAGGCTAGAGGCTAGAGTCATTGTCGAACTCACGCATGTGGCCCGCGCAATCGGCCTGCGCCCCCAGTTTTCTGTCAAAATTTAGATGACCTGTAGTAGGGCACCCAAAACAATTGCCTAAAGTGGGAGCTCCAATCGGACCCCCCAAATAATCACCAAAAATCTTGAATAAAACATGTGGTAGACTCTCGAGTCTACTCCAAAACCCAACAAACAAAACTGAAATCCATTCACCATGCATCAAGATACAAAATTGCAAAGGCATAGGGGTCAAAATGACCCAAATCTCAACCACCGACATAAATACCCATAAAAGCCACAATAAATTCCCAAAAATTCTAAAACATTAAATTTAGCTAGAGGATTTGGTTGGGTGCAAACCTTTGAGATAGTCTCAGGGACCTGTTAGAACTTGGATAGCAAATATGTCTGTTCGCCCAAGATTAATAAAGATTATTGTGGCCGCTCAGTGGTTTGACCCCTTTGTACAGGAGGTTTGGGCAAAACCGAAGGCGGGAGAGGCACCTCACTTCTTTGTTGGTGCAGATGGAGGACTCCGATATGATCTGCACCTGTATATGCCTCAAGTGGAAGAAGTGAAACAGAGACTAGTCGACGAAGCCCACCGGTCTAAGTATACGGTTCATCCAGGGAGCACCAAGATGTACAAAGATTTGAAAAGAAAATTTTGATGGCTTGGAATGAAGGGAGAGATAGTTGAGCATGTGATGAAGTGTGCAACCTGTCAAATGGTCAAGATTGAACACCAGAAGCCCGAGGGAATGTTGCAACCTATGGATATTCTGGTTTGGAAATGGGAGCATGTATCAATGGACTTTGTGATAAGACTACCCAAGACCAGGAGGAAGAACGACACCCTCAGGGTGATTGTGGATTGTCTCACAAAGTCAGCACATTTCTTACCCATGAGGAGAAATCTCCCATTGGTGCAATTGGTAGAGTTGTATGTGGTTGAGATAGCCCGACTACATGGGGTTTTGTGTCCATTGTGTCTGATGGGGACACCAGGTTTACGTTTTGATTTTGGGGAGCATTGCAAGAGGCTTTTGCACCATTCTGCATTTTAGCATAGCCTTCCACCCTCAGACAGACGGGCAGATTGAGAGGACTATCTAGACCTTAGAAGACATGTTGAGGGCCTGCAAAATGGATTTTAGAGGGAGCTGGGAAGATCATCTTCTGTTGATTGAATTCGCCTACAACGGCAACTATTACTCCAGCATAGGTATGGCACCGTATGAGGCATTATATGGCAGACCTTGTAGAATGCCTACCTACTGGGATGAAGTAGGCGAGAGACAGCTCGTGGGCCTAGAGATTGTGCAGTAGTATGCAGAGAAAGTGGACTTGATCAGGAGCAGATTGGCAGCTGCACAGAGCAGACAAAAGAGTTATGTTGATCAGAGGCGTAGACCTTTGGAGTTCAAGGTTGGAGACTTCGTCTTTCTAAAGGTGTCACCAACGAAAGGCGTATTTAGGTTTGGGAAGTGGGGGAAGCTGAGTCCTTGCTACATTGGACCCTACAGGATAGCCAGAAGGGTAGGGGAAGTTGCCTATCAGTTGGACTTGCCTCCAGAGTTCTCGAACATGCACAGTGTGCTTCACGTCTCAATGTTGAGGAAGTGCTTGGCCGCTGCATCCCAAGTGATTTCAGTTTAGCCGAGTGAGCTGTAGGAAGATTTGTCTATGGTGGAAGATGCTGTGCAGATCCTTGATAGAAAGGAACAGGTCCTCAGGAACATGGTGATACCTCTTGTATTAGTTCAATGGCAACACCATGGCGTTGAGGAAGCAACTTGGGAGCGAGAAGCGAACATGCTGTCACAGTATCTCCATTTGTTTGATTAGTGAATTTCGAGGACGGAATTCTTTTAAGGGAGTATGATGTATTATCTGTGCCTGAGTTTCCATTTAATGAAAGACCATAGAATTTATTGTATTATTTGAATATGATTTATTAAGGGATAATCGGATGTTGTGGTTACTGTTGTGGTCTCTCTCTGTGTTTGGCTTCCCTAGTTGTATGTTCTCCTAGCTTTCCATGCACTTGTATGTGCTTGTGGGCCATGTGGGTGTGTGGGATCCACTTGGACTTGGCTTGGAATTGGTCAAAGGAGTCCAGTCACACATTATGGATGAGCTCTTCTCCTCTATGCCCTTGACCCCTACCATGGGAGGGTAGCCCGTCCCGTCCCTTCCTTGGCAGGGAGGCTGGTAGAGATGGTCGGCGAGAATCCAAGGTGTGGTCGGTAAGGCAATGGAAATAAGAGGAGGTGGAGGTGCACCGTGCCAGGGGAATCTGGGAGAGAGAGTAAAGAAACCAAAGGTGTGCTAGGAGTGGGAGAGGAGAGCTCTGTGCCAAGGGAGGCTACGCGAGTGGAGGAGGCCGTGTTGGACCTCATCGGAGGCATGCGAAGTTCGTCGGAGCCAGAGGACGTCAGAGGTACGCGGGGCTCACCAGAGCAAGGTACATGTTCCCCTTTCTCCTCAATTTCTCGGTTAGGGCTTAATGAATTCATGTGATGGATCATGCATAAATGATGTAGAAATCATACAAAAATAGGGGAAATGATGGGAATGAGATGAATAGCATGTTTATGATGAGATCATGCAATTTCATATTGATTTTGTGGGATTTATTGATGATTTTGGATACATGCTATAGTGATATGAGCTCTATGTCTTTGTGATTTTCTATAGAACAACATGCTTAATAGTTTTGTGAATGGATTGAGGGGTTTTGAAGTAGACACAGAGATTTACACCCTAGGTTTTATTTGTGATTTATGTGGTAGATTAGATGGGTTCGCCCCTCACTCTCATTTTAGGGATAAGAGACGGGCAAGATGGGGGAGGTTTTCTGCAATCGCAGAAAATGGTATTCCGCACTGGATTCGGTATGCGAAAATGTCCCAGTTGGGGTCCCCTGAACCATTGATTCATACGTTTGAAGGATTTTGGTCGACCGAATTAGGAGATTCAGACCACCAGCCGAATTCGATTGACCGTTCTGGCAGGGGAACTGGTAAACTGATAGAGATTTGGAGTGCCAAAATATTTTAGACGACTGAATCAGGGATTTTTGGTCGACCAGGACCCTATTCGGTATGCCGAATCAGGACCCACAGCCATATTGAGAAATGTTTTGTAAAATGCTGATAAAACAAGATAAATGCATGATAGATGTGTGAAATGCATAGAAATGGATTATGAGATCACGTAAACATATTGTTTTAATAATGTTTTCCATAAATTGTTAACATGGAATTGAATGTGGACCCATGTGAGGGGTGAATACATGGTATGATGAACCATGAAATGGATGAGAATGTGAATGATTGGTTTTGAAAACCATAGATGAGAAATGTGAATAATGATGAGTGAGATTTATAAAGAGGTTTTTATGAATGCAAACTGGTTTTGCCAAGTGATTTGAAATGAAAAAGGCATGTGGTTTTAAAAGAAATTTCTGAGATTTGTAGGAACCACAATTAGACTAGGGCTTGCCGACAATGGTAGTGAGACCTCTAGAGATGTCGGGGATGTGTCCTTGGTTGTGGTTGTCGAGTTGCGGTCCAGGGTAGGAGTCTCAAGACTGTGATGGTACTGTAGGACCCAGAATACGGTAGACCCGGACTACCCTTAGTGTCGGTGTTGGTCGAGTCTAGGGTTAGAGTCCCCAGGTGTTCGGGCACTAGGGTATCATGAAGATGCACTCCGTGCTTGTACTAGTGAGGGTACGCTTTTGAGGTTGCGGTCAGGGTGGTTGAACTCATACATGGGGTAGTCACCATGACACTGCAGTGTGGTCAGGGATGGAGCCTCGACAGCTGCTTGTGGTCAGCTTGATCGCTTATGGCTATGGTGATACGACCAGTTTTTAGATATGGATCGAGATTTGTGTTTGAGCTAGTTTCCAACCTCGTTTTATTGTAATCTGTAATAATGGAATGAATTGTGCTTTGGGTTGGAAGTCTAGATGAAAATGGTTTTCCTGATTTGTGCATAAAGATTTGCTAATGAGCATGAGGTTTTAAAAAAGGAAAAGAAAAAAAGTTTTGAAATGGCATCTTCTATAGATTTTACCATATCACATGTATTGGCTTTTTGATGTTTGTGGTTTCTTGAGGTTTCCTAATGTAGACACCCAGGTTTCTAGCCAATGTTGGCAGACGGACCCGGTAGAGAGCGCAACTAGACGGCTGGTCCAGATTTTCCCCAATTCCCCAACCTAACCCATGAACCTAAACCAACCCAGAAAACTCCTAATTACCCTTAAAACCATTCATCCAACTAAGCCCAAAACCTAAAACCCAGCTCGTGTGCTCTAATCCAAAGACACGCGTGGCCCACATGCGCGGCCCAAGCAAGTGTCAGGGCCAGGGTAGCACTGCGGGTGCCGCCTGACTGGTTGCTTTCGCTGTACGACCTCGTACCTCGTATGAGCAATGTCGTGCACGCAATGTCGACTTGTCTCCTGACGTGCCTGACATCCCTTAGCCTTCCCATGCCTTGTCATCAGCCTCCCACGCCCTGCGCTGCTTCCACCGACACGCAAGGCCTGTAGCGGAGCCGGCGAGCCATCCCCTGCCACCTCTGACAACTGAACCACGCCCTGCCATCACCACCTACCACCAGGAGCCACGACCGAAAACAATCCCGAGCTCCCTCAACCAAGGCACCTAGACATTTTCGTGAGAAGGAGAGCGGAGAATACCTGAGAGCAGCCTCGTCGAAGAAGGAGAACCCATCACCCCTACTGTGTGAAGCCACCCATCTTCCACCTCTCGAGCCATTCCCGAACCCCTCCTCGGAGTCCCGAGCCATTCCCAAAACTCCTCTTTCTTCGGACAGCCGCTCCCTCCACCTCGTCGGAGTTTCTCGTCCGTCGACGACGCTTCCCCAGCCATCCACAGGTACAACGCTTCCTCCCGAACTGTTATAGGAGTATCAAGTATTGTATTTGCTTTCCTCTTGTGTGGTTCCCTTCCAGTTTTCACTTGTGCTTTGTGCATCTCGTCGTTTTCGTCGCTGACGGACGTCGATCGTCGGCGTGAGGTCGCCCCGACCCCTGAGCACTTGGTGTGGACATCCAACAGTCTCTCTTCCACTCTCTTCATTCTCCGGAGCAACTGAGTCAACTTCCCACATCGGAGACCTCCCGTAGAGGCTCGTCGGAGGGAAGTCGATGCTGACGTCGACGACGAAGATGGGGAGGGGAACCCTTGTTTTTTCATCACTAGTTCCGCATTGGGATCGTGCCATGGTGGTCCTCCCAAGTTTCCAGACATATCCCTAAGCCCAGAGATGCTCCGCCTTTTAGGGAGGAGGCGGGCCTGGCCTTGTTTCATGCGCGCGTCGTGATTGCTCGCCACACATGCCCGTATAGACCAGGGCATGGACAGGGTCAGGTCCTACCAAACCAAGGTCGCTTGCCCTACTATGGGTCATTCATGCATGTTTTGTTTCTTCTGGCATGTTTTCATTCTCTGGTTTGCTCGGATTTCTTATTAATGATTCGGGTTCTCCATTAAGTTTTGGTGTCCTCGACTTTGGTGCTTGCATGAGTTCTTTGTGTGATTTCTTTCCCTTCACCTCAATGGTTATAGCACAGTGGTATCATTGTGTTGTGGGTATGGTCATGATGGAAATGTTCATGGCATCCCTGGGAACACGCGTTTGGGCTACTCAAGCGATGCGCGCGTGGCACATGCTCGGGTCATCGAGGGAGTAACTTCGACCTAGCTTAGCCAATGGCCCCACTTGCTTTCTGTCTTGTACTTTACTTGTTGTTTCCCGATTCGTTTATGCTTATTCTTTTAGTTTGGTTTGTTTCCTTAACCATATGATTTATTTCCCTTGCATCATCCATATAATCCCATTAACCGGCATCAAGTGCCTACATTTTCATGCACGCGAGCGAGATACCAAGAAAGACCAACTCGTCAGGCGTGCGGGGGTGCTTAACACCTTCCCCGCGCGTAATAGGAGTCCTTACCCTTTCTCCGGTTCGCATGATCCGTGTGTCGAATCCATTTGGCATGAGTCATCTTATTTTGCATTAGATTTCGTTTCTTTGATTTTTTTTGATACGATTTTTCTCATCTTTCCGTTTTAAATAGACTAGGTGGCGACTCCTTGGTTTCGTTTTTCGCATAGTTTCTGGTGTTTTCGAGTCATTTCTTTTCCACCCTTGGAACCACTAGACTCGTCGTGGCCCTACCAGCTCCCATGCAGTCTCGATCTCGTAGGGAGCGCGTTTCCTCTCCGCCGGCATGGTCATTGGAACTGGCGACTCCGCTAGGGAAAAGACAGACTCCGGCTTTCATTTCTGGTTCTTTCTCGCCTACATAGTTTTCCTTGTATGCACTTGATATGTATGCCTTATGGATGATGTATGTTTTACTTTACACCAAGATAATATGTCCACATCACAATGCACATGCCATGATACCTGCCTTATGATGTGTTCGATGTTTTTATCTTTTCACTACCATGATGCCACCACACTTGTACATGTCATGATCATGCCTTTTGCTTGTTGTTTGTTTGCTTGTTTGCCTTACTTGTGTGTTTTCTTCCCCATTTTGCGTCTGATATGACTAGGAGAATAGAGACATGTTTGCCTTTCCCTTCTTGTTTAAGATAAAACACACAAACTTAGAGAAACAATTAATAAGGCAAAACTAGAGACCAATTCGAATTCTCTCCCCCCTGGTTAATAAAATGCAAGTAAATGACACAAAGCATATTGCACGATTGAATCATATAGGAGCATGCTTTTCACTCCTTTGAGTCCACCTATAGTCTGCGAAGGCCAGCTCCGGTTCTCTTGTCCTATAGCTTTGGCATAGATTTGATGTTGGACTGTCTCCCTTGTCCAGGGTCATGTCGGTGTTAATAGAGGGTACAACCCATGCTTTGGCAGGATCAAGGCTCCCAATGCACCATCGTTCTACAACTTTGGCATGGGATGGAACCTTACTTTCTACCTTGAGTCAGAGACCCGTTTACCTCGAGAGCATCCAGAGTAGACAACCTCCTAGGAAACACTTAGACGGTGAGAGAGTGCATACTAGTTGCATCCATGTGCATGTGTGCCATTCATACCACTTAATTAACATTGCATTGCTTATCCTCAGGTTTTGATACTTGCTCTTGTCTCTTTTATCCACAGGTTTGCGCGTGAGTCCTTTGACCTGAGCTTGAGCGCCCCCCTCTCAGTCTCTTTGTTCTGTGACACCTGTTCTCAGTCTTCCCCGAGCTTTTGTCGCTTTCGATGATAGCTCGTCATAGGTTCCATCCTTCCATTAGCTACCGCAGCCCTATTCGCACTCGCTCACATTCTGCCATGGCCCAGGGCGTCAGTGGGGCTCTTTCTGCTGTCACCTCCGAGGGTATCGCCACTTCGACCCCCTCGTCCCTCGTCCCTCTTCCTAACTTCCTCAGCTGCCTCTTCCCCCCATGTCAGCCTGTTCCAGGTCCATGGGGGATCCTCTCCTTTTGTGTCGGGACACTAGCAGACCTTGTTCGGTCTGGAGCCTATCACTGAGTCGATTGCGGTGACTTCCACCAGAGCACCGGAGCTGCCGGTATCTCTCCCGCTGCAGGGCCCATCTGCTTTGACCACCCAGCCGGCTGCGATAGCCTCTTTGGTAGCATTCGTCCCTTCTGAACAGTCTGCTCCCCTTCTGCCCTCTGTTGTGTCAGCTCTGCTGACAATCCCGTCCATCGGTACTGCTACCGATGGGAGTCCAGCCGTGCAGGCCCAGTACTTCTTGGCTCTCGCCCAGAAGCTACAAGGCATGGCACTCTTGCTGCACTCCTCCTTGCTCCCAGCTTCTCCTCCCCTTGAGGTCCCGCTGCCCTCAGCTTTAGTGCTCCACTCTACACCCACTACACCACCTCGGCCGTCGCCCTAGCTCCTTTCCAGCCAGGCGACGGGGGTGTCGATCTTGTATCCTTCACTTTCATCTCACTCATCACAGCATGCATCTCCCGCACCTGATGGCTAGCCCCTTGGCTTGAAAGGGGCACAACACTCCCTCGTCCCGTTGCCTGGACTCACACCAGGATAGCAGCTGCCGCTCACGAACCCCACACCACTGACAGCACAGCATACTGCCTACCCTCCGTCCCTGCATCAGACATAGGTTCCCCCATGCTTCTCACACCACACTACTCACCCGCATGGGTATGACGGCCATCATGCCATGACACCAGGTGGTATGATGGTGGATCCGAAGGAGTAGCTCGGTGCGACCAACACGGCATACGCGGTACCCACCTAAGCTGCGCTAGTCTCAACATTAGCAACCTCAGACGCCCTCCTGTCCAGGATGGGCGATTTGGAAAGAGCACTTCGACAAGTGCAGGGTGGTGATCGCCAGTCTTTCCAATTTCGGGACATCTGCTATTTTTCAGAGGCAACTCTCCCGCTGAACTTCCAAGTCCCGGACTTTGAAAAATATAGTGGAAAAGGTTGCCCCATCTCCCATCTGAGGGCATATTGTGGAGACCTCGCTCAACTCCAGGCTGACGAAAGGTTGTTGATCTGCCTGTTCCAGAAGAGTCTCTCTGGCCTTGCCTTAAAATGGTTCACTTCCTTGGACATGGCGACCATCCGGACTTGGAACGACCTAGCCTAGGCGTTCCTGGAACAGTATTCCTTCAACCTCGACCTAGTCCCCAAGAGGGAGGACTTGGCTGTTGTAGACACCTCGATTTTGCAGTCACTAGGCGGCAGGCTCATCTGGAATATGCTCTGGTTGCAACCATCACTCCTAAACCCTAACTCCATAGAACCCTAAGCCCACTTAGGCACACACAAGCCAATTAAGCCCACACAAGCCTACTAGACCCACACTAGACCTATACAAGCCCACTAGACCCACTCAAGCTCACTAGGCCCACTTTAGGCCCACACAAACCCACTAGGCCCACATAAGCCCACTCTAAATTAATCCAAGCAAAAACCACTAGATTAAAACCAAAATAAACAAAATTCACCTAAATCCACATAAAACCTTAATTAATTAAGTAAAATCACTAATTAAAACCAAAAATAAACAAAATTAACCTAAATCAACTTAAAATTCTAATTAATTAATTAAAACCCTAATTAAAAACCAAATTAACAAAATTAACCTAAAACACTTAAAATCCAAAAATCAAGTGAAAACCCTAATTAAAATCAAAATCAAGCAAAATCCACTTAAAAACATTTAAAATCCAAATTAATCAAGTGAAGACCCTAATTAAAATCAAAATCAAGCAAAATCCACTTTAAAACATTTAAAATCCAAATTAATCAAGTGAAAACCCTAATTAAAGTCAAAAGCAAATAAAATCTATTTTAAACCACTTTAATCCATTTAATTTCAAAGAAAACCTAAATTAAACTCAAAAAACCCTAAAAAACCCATAAAGTCATTTAATTAAGTTAAAAAATCCTAATTAAAACCCAAAAACTTTAATTAAAACCCAAAACCTTAATTTAAACTAAAAACTCTAATTAAAATAAAAAAAAACCTAAAAAACCTCTAAAATAATTAAAATCTTGAAAATCCTAATTTAAAACTAATTAATTAAGTCACAAAAGCCTAAAATGATTAAAACCTAAAAACCCTAAGTCATTTAATTAATCCCAAATGAAACTAACTTAAAATCTCATAATTAAATTCAAACTCCTAAAACCCTAATTTAAAAAAAATTAAACTTCAAAATCACAAAATCAAAATTTAATTAAAATCACCAAAAAAAAAACTTAAAAGAAAATCAAATATTAAAAACAAAATCAAGAACTTAAAACAAAATCAAAATACTAAAACAAAACCCTAAAAACCTAAAACCAAAATCAAAACAAAAGCACACAAAGTCTGACCCGTTAAGCCCAAACCGCATTTTAATTGAAAACTTAGGAATTTAAAAAATAAAGGAATAGTCTTCTTCCTCCCCTCAACGAGACCCACTCTCCCCTTCTTCCCCAACTGCACCCACTCCTCTTCCCCACGAAGACCAATTGATGCCATGATCCCCCTCGCACCTTCCATCTCTCTTAAAAGCTGGAGAAACAACCAGAGATCTGGAGAGAACCACAAGAGAGAGGAGAAACCAGACGGAGAGATCGCTGGAGACCAGAGAGGAGATCCTGAGAGAGCACCCATTAGGACCCCAGACCACCCAATCATCTTGACCATATCCAGAGCTTCTCCCTCCATCACGTTGCAGCCCCGGAGACCCTTTGGAACGCAGCCAGAGCACTTGCCGGAGACCGCCGCCGTCGAGCATCGTCGGAGATAGCCAGGACGCCCCTCCAGGTAATCCTCCTCTTTTATTTTATTTTATTTTGAATTATTGTCTTTAGTCCTGCTTGGCACATTCTAGGCCTCTAGTCATGCCTCGTCGGAGTCCCCACCTCTCTCTATCGCCCCCTCTCCGTCTGCAGTGGTGGGTTCTCCACCACCGATGATGTCTCATGCCTACTGGTCCGGAGGAGGCCCCACGGGCCTTCCCCTTCTTCCTCCTCCTTCCTCTTTTTCTTCTTAGAGTCCCCTTCAATTGGGAAGGGACCCTTTGGCCTCTGGTGGTCAGAGCCACCGCCGATGCCTTCCCGCCGCTGCGCAACCTTCGGGAGCTTGCCGGAGTTGGCGCCGGTGAGGGGTCGCCGGCGATCTTCGAATAGAAGAGATTTAGGTTTTTATTATTATTTTATTTTAAGTTTTTAATAATTACATTTAGGTCCTCATTTTAATTACTTTTAGG
>JAMKQA010017155.1:0-14458 GCA_024699735.1 Posidonia australis | reverse complement strand
CTGAGGAGGTGCTACACATTCCCAACATTGGCTAGCTTATTCCGCTTATCATCATAGGGCTAAGATCCATACATGCGTTAATGCAAGAGAACTATGCCTTGCATATGCATATTTTGCATGAGGATTAGTGCGTTGTGATGTAGAGCTACATGAATGTTGAAAGAGCATGGATGCATGCATGGGGGAAAGTGTTGGTATCGTAGAGTGAGGACATGCTGTTTATGCTCACTGATAGTACTTTTTCAAGTAGCATGAGTTAATTGGCTCTGACTGTTTAATGCAGTCCATGTCCTCCAAGATGACAGCTCCCCTGTAGTAGACTTGCCTGACCACAAAAGGTCGCCGCCAATTGGGTCTGAATTTGCCACGACCATCATGGAGGTATATTGCTCTCAAAACCAAATCCCCTGGCGTAAAGCTTCTTGGCCGGACCTTCTTCTGATAGGATTTGGCCATGTGTTTCTGATAGCACTGTGCGTGATGCATGGCTTGTAGTCGATGCTCCTCTATCAAGTTCAGTTGGGTGAGACGGTCTTCGATCCATTCTGCCTCTTCCAGCTCTGCTTCTTTCAGAACCCTGAGCGAAGGTATCTCCACTTCTATCGGTAGGACTGCTTCCATACCGTATACAAGAGAATATGGAGTCGCTCCTGTCGAGGTCCGAACTGATGTTCTATAAGCCCACAGAGCATATGGGAGCTTGTCATGCCAGTCCTTATGTGTTTCCGTCATCTTTTTAAGAATCTTGGCTAGATTCTTATTGGCAGATTCCACTGCACCGTTCATCTGTGGGTGGTACGGGGAAGACCTATGATGCCTGATATGGAACTCTTGCAGGAAGTCCTCAACCTTTATGGTTGTGAAATTTGTCCCGTTATCTGAAATGATAGAGTGCGAGACCCCGTACCTGGTGACAATGTTGTTCCGGATGAACTTCTCCATCACGGTAGCTGTAACTGTTTTATAGGAGGCTACCTCCACTCATTTTGTAAAGTAATCAATGGCCACTAAGATGTATTGGTGTCCATTGAAGGCTGCCGGATGGGTAGCTCTGATGACGTCTATTTTCCACGTGGAGAAAGGCCAGGGTGACGACATGCTGTGGAGCTGCTGTGGAGGTGCATGGATAAAGTTGCCATGGACTTGATAGTTATGACATCTCTGCACAAACTGGCAGCAGTCCGTCTCCATGGTTGACCAGAAATAACCTTGTAACATTATTTTCTTGGCTAGCAATACTCCATTCATGTGAGGCCCGCATGTCCCAACATGCACTTGTAACATTACTGTATCGACCTCTCTTTTATCAAGACAGCGTAGAAGCATTTGATTGTAAGATCTCCGATACAACTGGCCAGCACTGAGCACATACTTCGAGGCTAGTCGGACCATAGTCTTTCTGTCTGCCGCTGTTGCATCCGGATGATGATTTCCAGTTTCCAGGTAAGTCTTGATGTCATGATACCAAGGAAGCTTTACTGGAGAATCTGCTTCTTCTACACCCATGCAATGTGTCGGCTGATCTGTGCAGGTTACTGACACTTTCACTATATCATCCTCCGGTATAGATAACCAAGACGCAAGTGTGGCCAGTGCATCTGCATACGCGTTCTTGGCTCTGTTCATGAAAGAAAAGCGTATCTCTTCAAATTTGGCCATTAGCTTCAGAAGATGGTTGTGATATGGAACTAACTTCAAGTCTTTGGTCCTCCAATTGCCATTAACTTGAGAGATAACCAACAAGGCATCCCCGTGCACACGTAATCTCCGCGCACCATGCTCTAGTGCTGCTCGCAGGCCAAGGATACATGCCTCGTATTCTGCCACGTTGTTGGTGCACACAAAGGTTAGCTTCTGAGCGAGGGGGATCATCTGCCCATGTGAAGTTTCCAACACTGCACCGATACCCATGCCTTTCCTGTTAATTGCGCCATCAAAATAGAGCTGCCACTGATCTTTAACTCGCGGAGTTTCTGGCTCTTCTTCCTCCATGGCAAACAATAGGTCTTCGTCAGGGAATTGAGTCTGCAAGGGCTGGTATTCTGGCAATGGTAAATCCGCCAAGTGATAAGCCACGGCCTGTCCCTTCATCGATTTCTGAGTGACAAATGTGATGTCGAACTGTGATAAGAGCACCTGCCACTTGACGCATCTACCTACCAAGGCTGGCTTCTGAAACAGGTACTTCATAGGGTCATGTTGGCACAACAGTAAAATCGGATATGCCATCATGTAGTGCCTTAGACGCTGTGTGGCCCAGACAAGGGATAAGCGTGCCTTCTCAATTGTGGTGTATTTGACTTCGCAATCATTGAACTTTTTGCTCAAAAAATAAATGGCCCTCTCTTTACGGCCTGTCTCATCATGCTGTCCCAAGACAGCTCCCATAGAATGCTGCGTGATTGACAGATTGAGCAATAAAGGGCGCCCCGGTGTTGGAGGAACTAGAACTGGTGACCTTGCCAAGAGCTTCTTGATCTTATCAAATGCTTCTTGGCATTCTTCGCTCCAGCGGATCTATGCATTTTTCCTCAGGAGTTTGAAGATTGGTTCACAAATCGGTGTTAACTTGGCAATGAATTGGCTAATATACTGCAACCACCCCAACAACCCTCGAACCTCTTTCTCTGTAGTAGGGGAAGGCATCTCAATGATGGCTTTGGCTTTGTTTGGATCTACCTCGATTCCCCTTTGACTGACGATGTATCCCAGCAATTTACCAGATGACACACCGAATACGCATTTATTGGGATTCAATCGCAGCTTGTACTTCCGCAGGCGGCTGAAAAGCTTCCTCAAACATGCAATATGTTCTTCGGGCTCTTTCGACTTAGCAATCATGTCGTCCACATAGACCTCGATGTCCTGGTGCATGAGATCATGAAATATGGTTGTCATCGCCCTCTGATACGTGGCCCCGACGTTCTTGAGCCCAAAAGGCATGACTCTATAGCAAAACACTCCCCATGGGGTGATAAAGGATGTTTTCTCCATATCTTCCTATGCCATCCGGATTTGATTGTATCCAGAGAACCCATCCATGAATGACAGCATTTTGTGTCCTGTAGTGTTATCCACCAGCACATCGATATGTGGGAGCGGAAAGTCATCCTTTGGGCTGGCTTTGTTTAGGTCTCTGTAATCTATGCACATTCAGACCCGACCAACTTTCTTCGGCATCGGGACCACATTTGCTAACCATTCTAGGTATAGGACGACCGTTAGAAAATAGACTTTGTGTTGTTTCATTATTTCCTCTTTCAGTTTCAAGAGCCATTGTGGTCGCCATCTGCGTAATTTCTGCATGACTAGCTTGACGTCAGGCTTAAGCGGTAGAGTATGCACCACTACCTCGATGTCCAGCCCGACCATGTCATCATAACTCTAGGCAAAGATGTCTGCATATTCTTGAAGAAGCTCGACAAGTTTCGCTCTATCTTGCGCTGTTAGTCTATCACTTATGCGTACCTCTTTGACATCCTCCACAGTGTCGATGTTCACATGCTCTGTTTCCTCTTCCATATGCAGGTTCGGGCCTTCGGGATCATCATTATAAGGCTGGAATTCCGGTACATCGTGACATTCCTCTTCTGCCTCCACATCATCCTCTTCTCCGTACGCAATAAGCTCTAGAAGGACTTCCTTTTGGCATGATGGATCCGTATTCTCGAAGGTACATAATTCTTCTTCATTCTACCCCTGGTGGTGCTTCAGAATGGTCACTGTAACTCTGGTTTTCCTGTAGGCACCTCTAATGACCTCTGATTCTACTGTCTCCGAACCTGCATCTGATTGTTCTTCTTTGGATATGCAAAAGTTTTGATTGCCATGCTGCCTTTGCGCAGCATGTACGACAGGTGGGCAGCTGTCCTCTGTTTGACTGATGTGAGTGCTGCTGCCTGGGTTCCCTCTTGAGCCTAACTCAGGATCTTCTTTTTTTCTTCTTTTTTTTTTGGACCCCACTGCTCAAGTGGGGCCAAGTCTGGTAATACCACCTAGACCCACCTCTCGGCTGATAGGAGATGGACTCCTCTAGTCTAGCATCTGATGACTTGTTCTCCTCAAGGGTCATGATTGTGGACTGACCCGGTGTTGCTGCTGATTCTCCCTTGTCCTCTGTCATTGCTGCTTTCCCTCTCCTGCGCCTGATCTCATCCTGCGCATCCTCAGCCAGCACTGATAACTGCTCCTGAAATAAGACCTCTAAATCGCTGAGCATGTTATCCACTTGGGCCACCACGGTATCTCCCTCCTCTTCGTTAGAAGGAGAATCCACAAAGTAAGCGCTGGTGGTCTCAAATGCTTGTTCTGACTGTTCTGGCTGTATCCCTCTCAACATTGTTTGCTGCTTTGGAGTAGTTGCCTCTGATTCTGTCCCTCATGCGCCCCCTACTGGTGCTGAATTAACCGACAGATCCTCCACTGGCTCTGGAGGTGGCAGTGCTAACATGGCTATCTCCGAGGACCCAGGTGATGCTAACACCATTCCAGAATCCCTAACCTCCTCTTCCGAATAGTAGTCCTCCACGCACATCCATTCTGGTATACTGACCAGCTTAGATTCTACAAACATGAAACTCTGATTGGGATCCAGCAATCCCGCACTGACAAAATTGCTTAAATCTCGAGGAATGATGAGCTTTCGGAACTTACGACGCCTTGCGCATCCGTCTTGCAGCTTGCGCTCGTATCCCAATCCTTCAAATTCGCGTCTTCTCTCCACAGCAATAGGTTTTGCGATTCCCTGGCCATTCTGCCTGAGAGGCGCTCCTTTCTCATACCCCCATCTTTGGCATAGATTCTCGACCATCAAAAAGGGATTGCCAAAAGCGGCCAAATGACTGGCATGCTCGAGAATAGGAATGAAATTGACCGGTTCAAAACGGTCGACACTGTAGAGTACATCATGGGGCCTAGAATCAAAGTGGACAGTATGGGAAGAGACTGAAGAAACCGCCTCAACCTTCTCCTTTTCGAGGTTTTCCACCATTACAACGACGATGTCATTGTTCCAGCGGAATTTGATCATGCGATGGAGGGTTGAAGGGATGACTTAATGCTTGTGGAGCCAAGGGCGCCCAAGCAAGAGATTGAAGGATGGTTTGAGGTCAACGACGTAAAACTCAACCTCGAAACGGGTAGGGCCAATGATCAGAGGAATAACTAGAATCCCTAAAGCATCATGGTGCGTGTTATCAAAGGCCATCATTCTCTTTACAAGCGGAGTAATGTCCTCTGATTTGAAGCCCACCTGACTTGCAGTCCGCAAGGGGCAGACGTTCAAACCGGCATCATTATCAACCAGTGTAAGTGGAATGCGGAAACTGTGGTACTGCACCGCAATGAATAGGGGCTGATTATGATTTGTCCCCGGCGGAGGAAGCTCAGAGCTGGAGAAGGAAATGACCTCAGGTGCAGCTATCATTCCCACCATGTTTTCCAAGGCTGAGGGTTGTATTGTTGAGGGAACATGGGCAGCCTGGAAGACTCAGAGAAATGCTTCTCTATGTCAGCCGAGGTGTGAGTAAGGTCCTAGATGGAAATGTCTGCCTTAATTTTCTTCAGCTGGGCGGTAATGTCGGCTACTGGTGGATCAGATCTAGTGGTAGGATTAGCTCTAGTGGTGGTCACTTCAGGGATTAGACCAGGAATGTTGGCTCTAACTTGGGTAGATGAGGCCACAGGCTGATTAGTCTTGTTTGCTGGGGCTAGGGCCTTGTATACCCTTCCCGACGGTGTTACCTCTGCGCACATTTCGGCGGTGTAACTATAGGGCATGCGGTGGGTGTCCTGTGTCAGGTTGATAACCACAGGAGCACGGGCTCTTAACTCTATAGGGATTGGTGCTGGCAAAGAGGGTTCGGGCACTTGGTGGGCCGGATTTTGCCTAGGTCTGGCTAACAAATAGATTGTTGGTGGGGCGGATTGCATGGTGGGTCTGGCAGCCGCACGCCACGGTCGAGTAGTCAACTGAATCATGTTCACGGAAGAATTAACAGTATCAAGGAAAGATTGACTTAGCTGATAAGAAGCGGTCTCAAAAACGTCATGGATGAGGCGAGAAGGATCAAAAAGTTCGACCTCATCCGAAGAAAGGGAATGGACTCCCGAAGTCTCTGGTGCGTGCTCAGGCAGGGGTTGGCTGACTATGTTGCCCGATGTGGATGCAGAAGCGTGTGGTGTTCGTGCAGCGGGCCTTGTCTCTACCTCCTGAGTATTATAGTGATGACCTTACAGTCAATCAAGTCCTGAATAGCGTTCCAAAGTGTGTAGCAGTTGTCGATAGAATGCCCGGTGGTTCTATGGAAATTGCAGAATAAATCTGCCTTAAACCACGGAGGAAGTTGATTCGATGGCGGGTGGATTTCCGGAAGCCTCAGTAGTGACGCTACTTTAGGCAAAATGACACTCAAAGGCTCAACCAAAGGAGTGTAGTCCCTTTCAGAGCGTGGAGGTTGCTTGGATCCTGAGTAGCGCCCTTGCCTTGCCGGTGCTGGCTGGTAGACCGGTTCAGCGGTGGTTGTGATCTGTGAAGTGCGTGGTGCCCTAGGTGTAGGTGCATAAATGACTTGATTACAAGCTGGTGGGTTCACCACATTTGCTGGCATAGTAGGAGCTCCCACATACGCCACGGCATTCCTAGCTGACTCCTTCTTCCGGCCAAATCCAGTGTTAGATCCATTGTGGCCATTGTTGGTGTTACTGGATTCGCCAGAAGCCATCATCTGCTTGGCAAATGGTGCAAGTGCAAGGAAGCTTTTGCTATTGAGTGAACCTTCTACGCGGGTGCCAGCTTTAATCAGGGCAGAGAAAGTGGTGACGGGTTGAATGCTAAGCAGGGCCCTCGTGGCTGGCTGCACTCCTCGAATAATGATTTCGATAGACTCCTCGTCAGAGGGTCAATCGCGCACTTGAGAAGCGAGGGCTCACCAGCGCCCGACGTACTCCCTAAACGGCTCGTGGGGCTTCTGCTTGGTTGCAACTAGGTCCTCGCGCATTGGGACCATGTCGAGATTAAAAGAGTACTGCTCCAGAAAAGCTTGACTCAGATCGTTCCAAGTCTTGATGGTGGCCATATCCAGCGATGTGAACAACTTCAGAGCTGGACCGGTGAGACTCTTTTGGAAAAAGGCAAATAAGAAGCCGCTCGTCAGCCTGGAGTTGAGTGAGATCGCCACAGTACGCCCTTAGATGCGAAATAGGGCAACCTTTCCCATTGTATTTCTCAAATTTCGGGATATGGAAGTTTGGTGGGAGAATCGCCTCTGGAAAGTAACAGAGGTCCTGGAATGAGAAAGATTAGCGGTTCTCGCCCTGCACTTGTCGGAGAGCTTTCTCTAGGTCGTTCATCCTGGCGCAAAGTGCATTAGGCGTTGCTGCTGACATCGAGTGTGCAGCTTGGGCGGGTCTCGCGTACGCTGTATCTAAAGCACCCATGCGCTCCTCTAGATCTATCATATCACCACCTGGTGCTGTGGTGTGATGACTAGCGTATCCGTGTGTGTGTGCCAGTGGTGGAGTGTATGCTGATGTGTGAACCTGATGTAAATGTATTGAAATGTTATGTTGTGTGGTGCATGTAGTTGTATGTGGGAGCAACAACTACTGAACCGGTATGATCGGGTTCGAAGGCCGATGAACTCCAGCCAGCTTAACAGGCTGACCACCAGTTGCCGGAGGATGATACTGTGCATGCTGTGGATAAGATGCTACTGGCAGAGTGGCTAAGCCCGCTGTCGAAATAGCAGGAAGCTGTGGCGACAACTGCAGTGGTGTAGTGACTGGTGCTATATGCATGGCCTGAGCAGGCAAAACAAGATCCTCAGGAATAGGACAGACAGGCGCAGTCAAGGTGGGATCCAAGGAGAAGGCCATGCTCTACAGCCTTTGAGCAAGGGCTAGAAGTTGCTGAGACTGGATGGTGGCGGAACCATCGGTAGCAGTACCGAGGGTCGGAGCAGCAAGCGACTGAGATGTCAATGGGGGCTGGAAGTTCAAAGAGGATGTAGGCTAGATCCCTAACGAAAAGACAATCGCAGCAAACTGAGTGTCTAGTGTATGAGGATCAACAGAAGGATAGGGCACTATCAGATCAGATACCCTAGAAGCTGTTACAGTAACCGCCTCCGTTGCAGGCTCCAGATCGGTGAAGGTTTGCTAGTGTCTCGAAACTGGAAAACGAGGAGCCCCAGGTGCTGGGAAGAAGCCACCATGGAGCGATGGAGTGGTAAATGATGTCAAGGCAAGGGAATGAGGAGGGGCAGTAGTAGGAATCCCCTCTAGAGCAATAGGTGCAGAAGTCTCAGAAGCTCGTTGGGCCATAATGGACCGCGAACATGTAAGGACGGGGTTGCGATTGCAAATAAAAGGACGACACCTACGATTGCAAATAAAAGGACGACACCTACGGGGTTGCGAAAGCGACGAAAGCTCGGGATCAGACAGTCGAGAACAATACCTTAAGAATGAGGTCACAGAAAAGAATTCCCAGGCTCAGACCTAGGAATCCACAAAGAACTCAATTCCTAACAAAAGGAAAAGAAACCCTAAGTGTCAGTAGAAAAGAGAGAGAGAAAAAAAGAAAAGACAAGACAACACAAGAAAGTAAGTTAGCTATGCAATTGTTTGTTAGGGTGGCATGAATGGCAAACATGCTCATGAATGCTACTAACATGCTCTCTCTCACCATGCATGTCCCACATGGGGCTGACCACATGGGACGCACTCATGGGTTTGGGTTTTTGACTCCAGTCATAAAGTAAGGTCTCCGCTCTAAATCTTGGCCAAAGCTCAGGCAGTGAACGAGTGGTGCGTTAGTGGCCTCGTCTCTTGCAGTAGCATGGAGCTGTACCCTCTACTAGCACCGACACAACCCCAGACAAGGGGGGACGAACTAGCAACACGCTCTACCCCAAAGCTATAGAATGGGATGCCAGAATTGTCCTTCGCAAACTATGGGTAGACTCAGAGGAGAAGATGCATGCCCTACATGATCAAACTTGCGATATGCTTTTGTCTTTTACTTGCGTTTTATTAGACCAGAAAGGATTGTGAGCATTTGTCTCTAGTTATGCCTTATTAATTGTTCGTCTGAGTTTGTGTGTTTTATTTTGATCAGATAGGGAGGCAAACAAGTCTCTACTCTCCTAATCATGGCAAATTTAAAAAGAAGGGGAAAAACACACAAGCATGGAATCCAAAAGGTCAAACAAAAGGCATAAACATAGCATGTGCTTGTGTTGTGCTCAAGTAAGAGGATAAAAGGAAGCATTGACAAACAAAGCATGAATCAAAGCATGTGCATGTGCAGTGGCATAGCAACAGTGTAAAGAAAGCGAAAAAGGCATGTTCAGTCAAATATATACAAGTAACAGAACAAGCAAGCAAGTATAATGTAAACAGACCAAAGACAAGTAGGGAAACCAGAATGAAAGCTAGAATCTGGTTATCCCTAGCGGAGTCACCAGTTCTGTGACCATGCCGGTGGAACCCCTGGCGCGGTTCTTCACCTACTCCGGTGTGCGGAAACACACGAGGAGATGCGATACGGTCACGGCAAAAATGGTGAATTCGGAAGAAGAGAGAAGACCTAGAAACACCAAAGGGAAGACAAAAGGATAAGGAAAGGAGTCACCACCTAGTCTTTTAATGGAAAGACGAGGAAAACCAAAAAGCACCAGAAAAGGCAGAAAGCAAACAAGATGCAAAGATGTATGTGTGATCCGTGCCTAATGGATAATGCAAGATGATTGCGGGCTAGAGAAAGGATAAGGATTTTGGTTATGCATGGGGAAGGGGTTAGGCACCCTCATACGCCTGAGAAAACTCGGTCTTTCTTGGTTTCCTATTGTCAATGGTCTAATGAATGTATGCTTGCTTATTCTATATGCTCATGCATGAAGATGATTGAAAACATGCCAAATCAAAGCAAAGAAATGAAATCAAGGGAAAAAGTTAATCCGAGGGTCGAATGTAGGCATTGTTAATGCCGCGTTACTGTACGCCCTTGGGCGATGAGGAAAATCATGAAAATCGTGAAATTATCGGAAAGCGTCTCGCAAAATAGTAGAAATTGGGGATAAATCCGAGAAAATCAAAAAAGGGAAAATAATCCTTGTTTTGGGACCATGTCGGCTTTGTAAGCCTTATACTGTACGCCTTCGGGCGATGGAAAACCAAAACAAGTGAAAACCACAGAAAATCAAGGAAAATCCGGAAAACGACGAGAATACAAAGCTCAGAACAAGCTAGAAAAGCGTGCACCAAGCAAGGAAGAAAAGATAAGAAAAGCCATGCAAAAAGATGTGAAAAGCCAAGCAAAATGCAAGTGTGAATGCAAATGTGAGAAGTTTAGGGGGTTTTGTGCAAAAAGCCCAAATTCCAAAGAAAACTGACATTCAGAAACCCAAATCATCGAAAATACATAGGAAAACACATTCCAGGCAATGTATGAAGAGATCTGGGGTTAAATGTGCATCCCTAGTCAAAATGAAGTTCTCTAGGGGCTAAAATGCAATTTACCCACTAATGCATGCAATGCAAATCAAATTTGCACAAATATGGGTAAAAATGCAAGAAAAAAGTCTCAAAAATGATCTAGGAAGTTTCAGGGGCAAAATGGTCATTTTACCCCTAAAAACAGGCAATCAGAGTAATATCAATGAAGTTTAGGGGCTAAACCGCAAAAAACCCAGCAAATAAAGCATCCAAAAGAATTTTAGTAAAAACAGAGGGTTAAAATGCAATTAAACCATGAAAACAAGCTTTTAGAATGTTTTAAAACAAAGTTAGGGAGTTTTATGCAATTTTCACAGTAAAATAAGCTTGCTGGAAGTTTTCTGTAAAACATAGGGGCCTAAATGCAATTTGTCCAATGAAAACATGCTTTTGAAAAAGTTTCAGAGAAGTATGAGGGCTAAAATGCAATTTTCACCATAAAAACAACTTCCAGAGAGTTTTGGAAGAATGTTGGGGCTTAAATGCAATTAAACCAGTAAAATAAAGCTTTCAAAAACATTTTTTAAAAATATGAGAGATTATATGCAATGTTTACTGTAAAAATGAACTGTCAGAAACATTTTGAAGAAGATTAGGGACTCACATGCAATTTTCACAATAAAATGAACTATCAGAAACATTTCAAGGAAATCCAGGGTCTTCTATGCAATTTATCTGAAGCAAAACACATTTTATAAACTCTAGAGGGCTTTTATTAAAGTTTTAAACTCAGAAAACATTACTTTAAATGTTTAGGGTAAAACATGTAGTATTTTCAGTTAAAACTTTATTCGAAACATTTTAGAAAAATGATTGCAGGACCTAGATGTAATAAAAAGACCTAAAAGTAATTCCAGAAGGACCTATTTGCAAGAAAAATATAAACTTCGGATTTTATTCAAATAAATTGTTTTAAATGTTTTTTAAAATGAAAAAGAAGCGACTGTCGCTGGTGACGGAGCTCGCCGCCGCCTACCGCCGGAGGGGGGCAAACAAAGCTTTCCTGTGGTCCGATCTTAGATCAGATTTCACGGAAAGCAAGAGGGAGAAGCAAGGAACACATCCAATGGAGTGGATGGACGATCCAACGGCTAGAACGACCTCCTCACCTACCCCATCGTCGAGGTGCTCTGGCGACGATCCTGAAGATGCTGGCGATGCTCGAGGCGACGACGCGGTGTTCCTATGCTCTAGGAGGTTTCACGGCGTTGAGAGGATCCTCCTCCCTTCCTCTGGAGCTGGATGGAGCAGCGGAGGAGCTCTGGTAGTCGGCGGCGGTCGATCTCCTGCGAGGAAGGTTGCAGCGGCGCTCCAGTGGCAGCAGCGTGATTCTAGGGGCTCAAGGGAGCGCTCTGAAGGCTCTGGATTGCTGAGGAGGAGTCCCGGAGTGGTTCTGGACAGTCGGAGGGGCATAGAGCGACGTGTGGCGCGAGGCATCTCTCTGGACTTGGTCGTCTTCTCCGGCGACGACAGTTCAGAGAGCTTCTATGGTGATCTTTGCGTGGCTCTCTGGGGGCATCGGAGCGGCGTTTTAAGGGGTTGGAGAGCTCGGGGATGAATAGAGGAGGAGGAGGGAAGACTCGGGGGTCCAGGAAGCCTCCTGGATTACCCCCCTCACCTTTGTCGCCGGAGAATCGACGACAGCGGGGCACAGTGGAGCTCCTCAGGCCAAGGGATCCCCCTTGGAGGCACTCCAGAAAGAGAGGAGAGGCTAGAGGACCACAATACAGAAAGAAAGAAGAAGCGGAAGTTAGTGGGTATACTTGAATGGAGGTGGCTCGCCGGAGCTCTGAAGCGACTGGTCTCCTCCTCCGCGACGGCTCTGGCTCTGCTCTTCTCTTCCTCACACTCAATTCTCCACTCTTAAGTGCTCTCAGGGTCTGTGGTTCGTAGCTCTGCCACGAGCTCTCCTCCTCAATTTATAGATGATCGGAGACCCAACAGAATATTCTGAAAGGGCACGCAACACACAACCAACTGGCATAACCACCTCCGACCGCCGTTATGCCAGCTCAGCAGACAGCAAACGGCTGTCCCCCACGCGCTCCGGTCTGCTCCCTTGCTCGCCGACAAAGATGGACGGCGATCTTGGCTTCTCCGGCGAGCTATCTGACGGCTGAGGGAGCTCTGACTTCATGCTGCACTAGGCTGGATCCGTGGCTTAGAGGCTGATCAGGCTGATTTCTTGAAGTTTGGCGGAGAATGGGTTCAATCAGTGGGTGAATTTTACCTTGAAGATTTAAATTGATGGTGTTTGAGAAATCAGTAGAAAAACTTTGGAAAATGAAGAGGAAGAATAAAGTGTTGATTTAGGAGAGAAGAAGAAGATGTAGGCTTTGGGGCCAAGGTGGACTTAATTGGGCTTAATGGGCCTAAGTGGGCTTCATGGGCCTCCATGAAGTCAAATAGGCCTAAGATAGTCTTGTGGGCCCAAATGGGCTCAAATTGGGTTTAATGGACCTGTGTGGGCCTTGTGGGCTCACATAGGCCCAATTAGGGATGAATGGGCCCAAATGGGCTAAATGGGCTTCCATGAAGTCAAATAGGCCTAAGATAGTCTTGTGGGCCCAAATGGGCTCAACTAGGGTTTAATGGGCCTAAATGGGCCTTTATGGGCCCAATTGGGTCTCCATGAATTAAATGGCCTAGGTTAAGTTAAAACTCAGCCACCACATCTCTATCCTGCAAAAACAGAAAATTGGGGTGTCTACACCTGTCATGCCATAAGACACCTCAACCTATGGACCACAACCCTAGCCTCGAGACGACAGTCAAGAAGTCTCATACCCCCAGGATATGACGTCTCTCAGCCTTAGGTATCTTGGTCCCCGACCTCAACCAGGGAGTTACGCCTCGACCACCTGAGAATGTCGTCACATTCCCCAGTCCCGACAACACGGTCCCACAATGTCTCAGTCCGAACACAAAAAATTAGGAAAACTATTTTCCAAATCTGCCAACTCATCTCTTTGGAAATCTTTCAAAACCTTGGCAAAACGACACATCAGGTGTCCCAAGGGACCACCACTGACGGCCCACAATCCCATTCAAAGGGACAATACAAACCAATCAATGAAATCCACGGGAAATCATATTTTTATAAAAGCATTTGGGCACTGATTCTACTTGATGAAAAACAGGTTTGGCATGCCGAAAATCCTTGGTACTGTAGACCGATTTGGATCGGTCGACCGAATTAGGTCAACGATTAACACTCAGGCCAAAATCAGTGTACCAAAGATGGTTCAGTCGACCAAAATCCACTGATTTGGTCGATTGTCCAAAATCGGACAATCAAATTTCGACCAAAGGACCAAAACTGACAGAAAAATGGCATACCGAAATTGTTTGGTATGCCGATTTCTACAAAAAACAGAAAACGATCCAACCTATACTTTTCAAAATCGTCCAAAGTGGGTCAACCGATCGGACTACCTAAACAAACACTAAAAATCTCACATAAAACATAAGATGTAGACCCTTGAGTCTACTCCAAAACTCAATAAACAAAACCGAAAACCATTCACCACGCATCAAGATATAAATTCGCAAAGGAATAAGGGTAAAAAAGGACCCAAAACTCAACCATCACATTTAACACCCATAAATACCTCTATTAATACTCATAAAATCACAATAAATTCTAAGAATGTAAATTTACCTAGATTTCATGCAATCCTATCAATTTCTACCATTTCCATGCTCTCTATTCATGGAGTGGAGGCACGTACCTAAGAAACGCACTCCGACGATCCTCTGGCTGATTCCAACGACCATGACCCTCATCGAGGCTCATGCGACCACAGGGGCACACCACTAGAGCTCCACACTCCGCCACAAGCCGCCGCATGCTTCCGCCAACTCACGAGCACACTGAACAATGGAGAGGGAAGAAGCAAGGGAAGAGATGGGGGAGAGGAGGGGTGGGGGTGAATTGGGGGGGGGGGGGGGGGGGGGGGGG
>JAMKQA010017154.1:0-11595 GCA_024699735.1 Posidonia australis | reverse complement strand
GCAATCAGGAGGTTGTGCTACCAAGCATTGATACTGATAATACACACGCTGCTGCAGAAGATTTTGAGGGTTAAGGGGCCTTGTATTCTTGAAGGCCTCCTCTGCATAATCAATTTTTCAAAACTCTTTATGTATTAAATTGATATTGACATTGCCTTAGTTCTATTCGGAACTTATGGTTCCAAATTTTGTGTAATACTAGTAATATGGACCTTTGAAAGGCTTGTATGACCTTGATAATTTTTATAATATAATACACCATTTTCAAAAAAAAATTATGCTCTAAATATTCTACATTCTAGGATCAAGTATCACTTAAAGATATAGGTTTAGGTAGCTTTCTTTACCTTTTTACCTGTTAGACCACCTTATAAGAGTTCTAAGAATCAAAATGAATGTTGTCAGCAATCACTTGGTCGAGTGGTGAAGTTTCTTCATGGTTGTATGAGAGATTGGGCGTTCAAGTCCTACGGACATCATATATATTACAATCATATTATTGTATTATTCCTCTCCTAAATTTGTATCTCATGAATGACGGGTGAAAAAATTATGAACTAGGAAATTTGTTTCTAGACTCAGTAGCTTGTTATTTAGATTTGAAACAAATTTTTTTTCTTTTTTATGCATGTATTTTTCTTTTAGAAGAGTGCACTGTGTTTAGTACGTCTCTTAACCATGTGGAACTAGTTATAAGTTTCACAGATGAGCTAACATGATATAATTGACAAAGGAATCCTGTCTATTTTAGTCCCTTATCAAAATTATCAATGTTTTAGAGAACTACCTAAATGCATGCATTTTTTGAAACCGTCTTTTTTGAAAAAAGTTTTTTGCTAAAACTGTACATTTAAACGTAGTTCTGAATAGTGCCTAGTTTGATATTGGATAATCTGAAAATTCTAAGATTGGTATATGTCTTTCAAAAGCTGAACCAAATATCATGTTTAACGTCAGCTTATTTCAAAATCTTTCAAAAATGTTGATCTCAAAAACAATTATTATTAGAAGCTAAATCAAGCAATACCATGCGCATTGTTTAGTGCTACTTTTGATTATTACAATTTTATGATTTGTTATAAGCAGTTGAGCAATTGATTCACCTATCAGTACTGATTTTCGTTTAGTATGATTATTAGGCCGATTTTGTTAACATATGTAGTGCCAACTGAACCTATTTCATCAAGCATTAAAGAATTCAAATCAACCTTGATCTGGCTTATATTTAAAGTCTGCGTACAGCTCCTTGCACCAGGTTTCTCTTTCTAGTCTGTGTTCTTTGCGATTCTAAATGAAAGCAATCATGTTCAAGAACCTTCTAAAACTATTGCTCAACAAATTTTGCATGATTAAGCATCAAAATTTTAGCTTAACTTTTTTCATGACTTTAGTCTATGGTGGATATTTATTATGATAGTAACTTATACACAAATTATTTGCTTCTTGAATATGTACTTGCCCACTTATCCTTTTAGCTTAAGCCTGTGGTTGTGTGATCTACATAACATTGAAAACAAGTTGTAAGATTATCTACTGTTAAACTCTTTCAATGAGATGATGATTTAGTCTCACAACAAAACGCATGTAGAAAACCCTAACCCTCCAGATCCGACCCCCGTTGCCACTCCCACCATCGCCCTCCCCCCTCCGGCCGCCATCGCCCCTCCTTCCCTGTCGACGCGGCGCGTCCTGCCTCCCTGCTGGTCGGTGGAGGAGACGGTGGCCCTGATCGACTCCTACCAGGAGAAGTGGTACTCTCTCCGCCGCGGGAACCTCAAGGCATCCCACTGGGAAGATGTCTCCAACGCCGTCCACTGCCGCTGCTAGAACCTCCCCGGGAGCAGCCCCAAAACCGCGGTGCAGTGCCGCCACAAGGCCGAGAAGCTCCGCAAAAGGTTGTTGATGGGGAGCGTCTTGTTCCCGGATAGAGGAACGTCTTGTTCCAGCCACGGGTCTCCGGCTACTGGCCGACTCGGAGGACTGCAGGGGGGTGGTTCGCCACACGTCGACGGTGATGGGCAGTGGTCATCTCGCCAGGGAGGGTTTCGGTAAGGCGTCCTACTTCAGGAACCTGCAGGTTGTGGATCAGGAGCGTTTGCGCTGAGAAAACGGGAGCCGTGGCATCAGCAGCAACAGCAGCGCCTCCTCCTCCTCCGATCTCGTCCCTTGTGGGGGATGGGGGAGGAACGTCTTGTTCCAGCCACCAGTCAGAGGAACGACTTGTTCCAGCCACCGGTCTTCGGCTGCTGGCCGATTCGGAGGACTGCAGGGGGTGGATCGCCACACGTCGACGGAGATGGCCAGCGGTCATCTCGCCGAGGAGGGTTTCGGTAAGGTGTCCTACTTCTGGCACCTGCAGGTTGTGGATCGGGAGCGTCTGCGCTGAGAAACTGGGAGCGGTGGCATCAGCAGCAACAGCAACGCCTCCTCCTCCTCTGATCTCGTCCCTTGAGGGGGATGGGGGAGGAACATCTCGTTCCAGCCACCGGACAGAGGAAGGTCTTGTTCCAACCACCGGTCTCCGGCTGCTGGCCGACACGGAGGACTGTAGGGGGTGGATCGCCACACGTCAATGGAGATGGGCAGCGGTCATCTCACCGGGGAGGGTTTCGGTAAGGCGTCCTACTTCAGGAACCTGCAGGTTGTGGATCGGGACAACAGTCTAGTTCCAGCCACCGGACTCCGACTGCTGGCCAACCATCCTGGTTGCTATGTCGTCAAAGGTAATGGAGCAAATTCCATCTCCTCCTTGCCTTCGCAGACCTGGTTACCTCTGCCGATGGAAAAAGAGAAGGCAGGTATGCGGCAAGGGGAAGCATCTTCCCTCCCCCCTCGAGGCTGAACCAGACCTTCTCTCTGGTTCTTTGCTCTGCCCTGCTTCATCCTTTTACTTCGACGATTTGTTGAATGGTTTGCGTCTTATTCGGTGCAAGATGGGCAGATTTCTAACTTTGCATGTTCTAGCTGATTTTGCCTCTCTTCCTTCTCTGTTGGGCGTAATAGGCCCTACTGCTGATTTTGATTCAAGTTATCCTCTGGGTAACCTGGAAAGAAAGAAACAACAAGATTTTCCACAATAATTTCAAGCCTTCTTATGTTATTATTTCTGATATAATTGGACTAATGGGGCACTGGTTAGATTCTCTTCTACCAGGTTTTGAAAAGGAGGATTTGAGGAGCACATTAGCCTCTATGAAGGCTGCCTAGGCAGAGAACCTATCTGCTTCCTCCGATGCTCCTCCCACCTCTAATGACTCTACTATTCCTACTACTGCTGCTGCTGAAGCTATGGAGTAGTAGCTTGTCTTTTGTTTTTAAATTTTGAAAACATTATTGCCAGCTTCTGGCTGTCTGTATTACTGGCAGGAACATTGCTTAAGTATTTTTGTGATTATCTGGACCCTTGATTCCCCTGGATTTTTGTCCTTGGGATTAAAAATCTAATATTACTTACCATTGTCAAAAAAAAAAAGTTGTAAGATTATCTGTAATTTCTCATCCTTGATGAAACAACAAAACACTTATCTACCTCAGAGAAAAACTAGAAAAATAAACTCATATTTAAAATTAAATTGGGTAAATACATGAAGTCACGCTGTTATCCATCAAAATATTGTATTTATTTTTTGATGCACTAGTTAGAATATTGTATAGGATTATTTCTGAATTTTCTAAATATTGCACTAGTTGGAATATTTGTAATTTCTAAATTTCCTGCAATGTGAATTTCTGAATATTGTATGTACTTTGGAATAGGTTGTCTCATCTTATGGTATTTTTCTCATCTATGTGTAGCGCCAGTTTTTTTTTTATGAATTGGATGCGTGTGACATTGACATTAGAATGCCTAATTAAATATGTCTTTAGGTATGGACTATTTTGAAAACTGACTAATGAATTTTTTGTCAATGGAGTGAAGTTTTTTGTTGAATATGTATTTAAGGGATTAATGTGATCAGTTGCATCCAATACTTGTGCCAAGATGAATAACAACCCAAATACAACTAGTTAAAATAAATGTAGGTGATAATATACAAACGAAATGAATAGATGTAATGTGTTAAACCTAACCACATGAAAGAAAAAATAAGTATAGATCAAGTGGAGTATGTGTTAGCATCCTTGCAACACTGGGGTAGACTATGGCAATGGTGGGGTGTGTGATGGTTCTGCGTGGACGACAAAACAGAGAATACAATGATGGAAGGATAGATCGAGATTTGGTTTGTTGCCTATTTGATGTAGCACTAATCACAAAGAACACACAAACAACAAGAAATCGAACTCCAGTCTAATTTCACGTGTAATTGAAACTCCAATTTCAATCACAGTATCAATCAATAAGTGAAAATAAATATCATTAATCAATGTCTACCAATAAGATGTTGATTCCTAACGTAGGATATCCAACTACAAATTTAAATAAAAGATATAACCAATTCTACTATTAAATAATAGGATAAAATATCTAATACAAAAGATATACCTGATCCTACAACTAAATAGCTAAATAAAATATCTAATATGAATTATTTAGAGAACTATCCTTATCAACGAGTGATATGTATGACTTGTTCGTTTTTTTTTTTGTAAACGGTAATCTATTATCAAGTAAGCCAATACAGTCAAGTATGAAGTATTTTGTGCTGAGAAATTATTACATTTCCACGGAACCATAGTTTCAGCAAATAAAAGCAAGATGTCCAAAAGGCAGTAAGAAGAAACATAGCCTGAAAATAAGCAAAATTACTACGACCAAGAAGATGTTAGTCATTGCATGGGATTGTCCTCCAAGAGAGCAGGAGTTGAAACATTGCTTTCCCATTCCTGCTGGTCATTTTTTGGAGCATTGGGTTAAGCTCCATGTCTCTGTTCTGCTGGAAAGTCGAAATTGAATGCAAAACTTCATTTTTTTCAAATCCTGTACCCAGACACTCTATCCAATAGTGAGTCAAGGAGATTATGTAATTAATAATCATACTGGTATTTTTATAAAGTCCCCTGAAAATTCTGTTATTTCTTTCCTTCCAAACAGACCAAAGTAAAATTTGGACAAAAGTATGAGAAACTTTTAATGAAATTTCAAATTTTAACACAAGAGGAATATAGAACAAATCTGCTATTGAGAGAATAGCAGGATACAATGGACCAATAGTAAAAGCATTCCAAATAGAATAAGTAAAAGGACAGTATAAGAAGAGATGAATAACAGTTTCACTAGATTTATTACAAAAAATACATAGATTAGAGCCAATCCATCCCCTTTTGCAAAGGTTGTCTTTGGTCAAAATTTTATTACAAATAACCAACCACGAAAAGAGTTTTATTTTGAGTGGCACCCAACAGTTCTATATTTCCCTAAGATACTTAAATCTGAGGCCGCCATCATTTAATATAGCATAGCAGGATTTAACAGTAAAATTATTATTGGTAGGTTTCCAAATAATTGTATCTTCATCATCAGTTAACCCGGTGTTGTTGAAAATTCCAATTAGATTTTCTAATTGAGCATGAAGAGCTCCAGCATCAGTTTGTGTCAAAGGGTTAGAGAAAAGTTTATTGAAATCTGTGCTAATAGTCTCAAAAACCTTTGTAACAGAAGTTTGTTTAAATTTTACCCTTCTAAAGATATCAGGTAAGATATCTTTTAGTTTTACACCATTCCACCATCTGTTTTCCTAGAAGACAGTGTTTTTCCCATTATTTACATGAAACAAGGTAAAACCATTTATAATATCGAAGCTATTTTTGATTTCTAACCAAAAAGGTGATGATCTACCATTGGAGACATTAAGGAGAGCACTCGGCCCTTTCCTAGCTAGATATTTAGCTCTAATAATGTCTTTCCATTTCAAAGAGTAAGAACTAGACAGAAGTTGCCAAAGTAGTTTGCATTTCAATGCCATATTGAAATATTTTAAGTTGATGATTCCCCAACCTTTTTGTTCTTTGGATCTACAAAGAGACTTCCACTTAACTAAATGGCAAGCTGTGCTAGAGGAGAGGGAATTCCATAAAAATCTGTTCCTGATTTTATCCATAGTTTCCTCTACTCTGGTTGGTAAGTGTAGAACTGAAAGGCAATATGTAGGTATGGCAGATAGAACTGCATTTACCGAGGTGAGTCTACCCCCTAGTGATAGGTAGTTTGCCTTCCAAAGAGATAGTTTTTTTGAAATTTTCTCAATAACAGGGGACCAATCTTGATAATTGGGTTTCCTAAAATGTAAGGGTAGACCCAAATATTTTATAGAAAGTTTCTCTATGCAACACCCCAAAATTTGGGAAGCTCTCTGAATGAAAGCTTCATGAATTTCGATACCAGTGATTGAGGATTTATGGAAATTTATTTTTAATCCTGATCATGATTGGAAACAACATAGTATTCTCTTAATATTTATTATATTATCCTCAGAAGCAGCTAAAAATAAAATAGTATCATCTGCATATTGGATATTCATTATAGTGGGACCTTCATTTGGTAATTGTATCCCAGAAATTAAGTTACCATCCATCGCTAGTGCTAACATTCTATTCAACACATGGGTGACCACAATAAAAAGAAGAGGGGAAAGGGGGTCACCTTGTCTTAATCCATTTGAGGCATTGAAGTATCCTTTGGGGGATCCATTAACTAAAACAGAAAAGCTGGCATATGAAATGCACATTTTGATCTAGATGATCCACTTGTGCCCACAACCTAAGCCCCTAAGAGCCTCTAGTAAGAATTCCCAGTTGATGGTGTCAAAAGCTTTCTCAAAGTCCAATTTAAGGAGAAGACCCGGATATGTATGACTTGTTCGTTGAGAGCCATATTACACATTTTCGTCATGTTTTTCTCACATGATGTTTGCCGCATATGTCGTCTATTAGCAAAGTACTAAAGCTGACTGTATATCTGACCAAATAACTCATTTCTAGTGTACCTACATCCAGCTTAAAAGTCGAGTTAAAGTAGGTGGCTTGTCCTTGTCCATTTATTTGCATGGCTATTGCTCATTGGTGGTGGTGATTTGGGGGGTTGGGGGGGTTGTCTACAATGAAATCCTGCAAGTTCTTTATTGTCTATGCATGTTATTCAACTGAATGCATGCCCATATCTTACAATATTTTCATATTAATCCGCTAGTTTATCTAAAATCTTATGCTATACGTTAATTTATTCACTATGATGGTAATCTTTCTTTAACTGCCTCATATTATTTGTACTAACATCACGGGGCAATTTTATTTTCTTTAGCCTTTTCTTACTTTAGTCCTTCCTGCAAATTATGCAGGGAATATACAGTGGTAGAGTGGTGGATTGCATCCCACACCAATAAGTCGAAGTATGTTTGGTCAACTCAGAATGTAAAGGACGTACTTGTAAGTAATCATGGTTATAATTAAAGTTACTTTAATAATATACACTTATATTTTATATTATTTTTAACTAACTTCTTGTATTAATTTATACAGGATAGGTACACCTTCTTGTACTAAGAAAAATATAAAGACGATAATGTCAATGAACATCCAGCCTTTGACAAGAAACTTTGGAAGCAAGTTTCAATGGAAAGGAACGTGGATAGTTCATCAAGAAAGCAAGACTTGGGTGATCCATACTACTCAGAAGATACAACTATTAGTTCTTCTATGGCTTCTACTAGGCAGTATTGTCCTACACCTCAGGCTTCTACTTCATTTGATCTGGAATACTTTAGTTCTCAGTTGTCACAGGTGGCGAATATATTAGAGGGTTTCAGAGCCAATATACGCTCAGAAATAAGGAATGAAATAAAAAATAAAGTAAGGGTTGAAGTAAAGAATGAAATAAAAGATGAAATACATGCTTTGAAGGATCAACTTGTAAGGTAAAGTTTTATTTAGTTTTAAATTTTTTGATTTACATAAATTGTCATGTTGAATTTAATATTATAATATAATCATTGTCCATTATAACATATTTTAAGTTTGTTTCTTATAATCAGAAGATATGGAGATGAACAGGAAGTTGATTTGGCAAGTGATGATGATGAGGATTACGAGGAGTATACATGTTGTCGTCGTTCCATCCATCAACTTCCTCAAAAGGTAAAGGAAAGTAAGTTGGTTCCCGAAGAAAGTGATATGTAATATGTAACACCTGTAAATTTATTTTGTAATTATTTATATTTTTAATGAATTATTTCTAGGTGGGTGTTACTATTCCCAAGGTCCATTGTGTGAAATTGTGGTTTTGGGCTTGGGCCTCATGAGCCAGCTTCTATTTGTGTATTCCTGTGCTTGTCTCTACGTGGTTGGCACTGTGCATGGTTGGCACTGTGCTTGTGGGCCTGTGTGTGGGTCTGTGTAAGACCTGCGTTTGTGGGTCGGTTGGTGTGGCAGGTGGTTGGCTCATGCTCAAAGCCAGTGGGTGGCCTCATGCTGGAGCCTGGTGGTTGAGTTGTGCGCAGCATGGCTGGTGCACGGACGGGCAGGTGCATGCGTGCATGCGCGTAGCTGTTTCTTCCCGCACGTATAAAGCTACAGTTGAAGGCTTCTCCACACCTCACCCTTCCCCACTCACCATCTGTCTTCTTCTTCTTCCTTCTCCTCCTCCCCAACTGCACACCCCTTCTCCTCCCACCTCTCCGTTCCACCCCCTCTCTTTCCCCCACCTCTCCTCTCTTTCCCCCACCCATCTCCCCCATTTTCCCCTCCCCTGTCCGTGCGCCAATGAGAAGTCGAGAGTGAGAGTGAGAGGCGAAGGTGGTCGCGTGGCTTGGTGTTGGCATGGTTGAAGCTCTGGAGGTCGAGGAGGCTCCTGTGGAGGTCGTGCTCATCGGTGGTTGGCCGAAGAACGAGTTGGGTCACTGGAGGTCATTTTCAAGTACACATTTCCAATCCAATGAGTAGAAATCATGTAAAATGGTAGAAATGCCTAGGATGCATGTAATTTAGGCTTAATTTAATGTTTTAGAATTTTTGGAAATTTATTGTGGCATTTATGGCTATTTATGGTGGTTGTTGTGGTTTTGGTCCTTTTTGACTCCTCACTGTTTGTGAATTAATATCTTCATGTATGGTGAACAGATTTTGGTTTTGTTTGCGTGAATTTGGAGTAGACTCGAGGGTCTACCGCATACGTTTTATTTGAAATTTTTGGTGGTTGTTTGGCAAGTCCGCCCTTAGTTCCCACTTCAGGCGACATTTTTGGGTCTCTGTCTAGAGTCTGTCAGAATTCTAACAGAAAACTAGGGGCGCTGGTTGATTGCGTGGACCACATGTGCGGGTTTGTTAGGGGTTTTTGGGGTGTTTTCTAGTCTTCTGGTAGAATGCATTTGAATGTGGTGGCTTTTTGAAATGGTTTGTTTTGCACATTTGAGCTAGGATCGTGGGGCCATTAGTGGTGGTCCTGTGAGACACCTGATGTGACAGCTTTGTGGAGATTTTTGGCTTAAATTTTCATATATATATATATAATGGTTTGAAAAGGTTTTTCAAAAAAAAAGTTGGCCTATTTTGGAAAATGATTTTCCTAGTTTTCTATGTGCAGACCAAGACACCATGGGATTGTGTCGTCACGACGAGAGAATGTGATGACATTCTTAGGTAGTCGGGGGCATCTCCTTGGTTCAGGTCGAGGGTCGAGAGACAAGGGCGAGTGTTCGTCGGGTCTTGGAGATAGGATACTCCCTAACTGTCGTTCACGGGACCAAGGTTGAGGTCCACGGGTTGAGGTGTCTTGTAGCATGATAAGTAGGTATAATACTCTTGCTGTCACTGTGAGCACTGAGGCTCGGGTGTTGTCGGGTGTGGAGGTACAACACTCCTTCCTGAGCACCATGTGGAAGACGCTGTGAGGAAGCTTACCCTGTGGTGGCCAGTGCGGGTGGGACACGTGCCTCGTAGCTGGTAACGTCTTAAGAGACAGGACTGTTTTTCCAGAAGAGTTTGCTTTTTGAGGGTTCTCTAGGTGGGAGAATTGCGAAACGGTGTCACTCCTGCATAGGGTGGTGCCACCGTGGCAGTGCAATGTACTTCGGTGGCTGCTTGTGGCTAGAGTTGGTTGCATGGTGCCAGGCTTCCCGATTCACTATGTGTGGTTTTTGCCATTGAGGGCCTTATTTGTGGTTTTGGGCTGGTAGAGCCGTGTTTGCTGTTTTGTCCAGTGTGGGCCATGTTTGCTGTGGTTTTCGGCCTATTGGGCCTAGTTTGTCAGTCTTGGTGATTTTGTAGAAAATGATTTGCAAAATGATTTTTAAGGAAAAATTATTATAGATTTGTTTTTAACTGTTTTTCGTAGGGTGCGTGCTGGGTGACTTTTATCACTCACATTTTCTTCGTGGTTTTGGATTGCTGGTGCAAGCATGTAGATGGATTTTAGCATAGTGCATATAGTCTAAAGTCTCGTAGTCGCACACATAGGTTCTTGGTAGTTGATATTTATATTTAGCTTCTAATTTCCTGTACTTTAAATTGTTTTAAATTATTATGGGAATTGGAGGTGTTACATAATATATCGTTTTGACTTGTATTATATCTTGTAACTTGTATTAAGACATTTCAGTGTTATATTAGCTACTTTTTTGTAGAAACTTTTGATATGTAAAATCTTATGTTGTATGACCAATTGAAACTGTTTTTTATAAAATTTGTATATGTGTAATATATGTGTAATTTAATATACTTGTGAATGTATTTGAATGTCATTTTATCAAGTACATGAATCTAAATTTTAGCAGGTTCAATTTTACAATGTATTATTTTTTTTTTACTACCTAGTATTAGTGAGGACATGGCGAGGACATCTCCTAGCTATGTCCTCGCAAAAATAGTGCTATCCGTTATATTTAGCAAGCACTTAATGAGTAAATTGTGAGGGTGTATCGAGAATATGTCCTCATAATTTCCTCGGCAATACTAGAACGACGATACAATCTCATCATATTTAGCGAGCACTTGCCGAGTATATTGTGAGGGTACATCGAGGATATGGCGAAGAGATTACAAGGAAGCATTTCCTCGTAATGTCCTTACTAATATTTAGTGAATACATTGCGAGGATATGTCCTCGCAGTATTGATTTAATAAATTATTTATTTTCGAGGATAAAAAGTCATCATTATATCCTCGTTAACATTTATAACGAGGACTTAGTGAGGTATTCTTGAGGACATTGCGAAGAATAATGTCCTCGCAAAATCATCTTTTTCTCGTAGTGTTAAGATTTTTGGTTAATAGATTAGTGTAACACCTAAGGTTAGCATAAGCTTGTGTATAGCTTGCGCACAAACCTAGTGCAACTCACAGGCGCATAATGCTGGCATGAGTTACTGGGTGCATTTTGTCAGTTCAGGATTTACTGAATGTTGTAAGTCTGGTTCTAGGAAATTAATTCCCATTTGGTTATATTCCTAGTATTTGTGGAGTGTACCTGAACGAGATGACTAGGAGTGGATCACCTGTGTTTGTAAATACACACACACACACACACACACACACACACACACACACACACACACACATATACATACATACATACATACATACACACACACACACACACACACACACAGATATATATATATATATATATATATATATATATATATATATATATATATATATATA
>JAMKQA010017153.1:0-11703 GCA_024699735.1 Posidonia australis | reverse complement strand
ACTCCCTGAGTCAAACAACACTTTGGCCATCCGACCAGCCACAATAAAAGAACCTGATGGCCAAACAAAACAACACCACACATCCATTCAATCAGGCAAATGTCCAGATTACAAGGAGATTACAACATATCTCAGAGGGTTACAGAACCAACTATTCATCCTTACCCGTAACAACATCTCCCGAAGACCTAGAGCCTGGAGCTATGATGGTGAACACTCGTCCCCTAGTCGGCCGCTGCGATGCGCTTCCTGCCTTGTTAGGCGGTTTTGGACAAGATCTCTGAACATGTCCAGCCTTCCCACATTTATAGCACACCATAGGAGCTAAGGTCAGCATAGGTTGAGGACAATAAGCAGCGATGTGGCCCACCTGACCACAGTTGAAGCACTAGTTCCCACTGGGAGCACTAGACCCTGTCTGATCGAGACCCGCTCCACTACTTCCAACGAAAATTCGCCAGTCCGTAGAGGAAACACTGGATCTCACCTTCTGCTTCTTCTCAGGGCTTCCCAAACTATCGGTACTTGGAGGACCAGAGAAAGAGAATCGGCAGGTAAAAGAAGACTTACCTTTCCCTCTTGGATGACTCTCCAGAAAATTCTGATGCTCTGCCTCGAAGCGGTAAGCCATCCCAACCATGTCCACAACAGTGTGGCACCTACAACCCATCACCTTCACACGTAGCCCAAGTTTCAAGCAGTCCAGAAACCTCTGCGCCCACTCCTCCTCAGACTCATAGGCAGGAGCAAAGCGTTCCAGACGGGCGAACCCAGTCTCATACTTGAGCACAAACATCGTGTTGTGCTCCAGACTCCAGAAATCTCAGCGATGCTGCTTCTTCAAATGAGCCAGAAAATACTTGTCTTAGAAGACCGCCTTGAAATCCTTCCACTGGATGCTAACAGTGATTGAGTCTGGGAACTTCAGCCGCCTCACAGACCTCCACCACCTATCAGCTCATCATCAAGCAGGTGGGTCGCTAGCCGTACCCAATGCTCCTTTGGGCACGCCAAGCTCTCCAACATCTTCACCACCTTCTCCAACCAGGCCTCGCTCACCTCAGCACTGACCTTGCCCTTGAATGATGGCGGACGAAGCTTCGTGAACTAGTTCAGCCATGGGTCACCCGACGGTCCACTGAGACTACACTTGCTAAACGCGTGGGAAATCCCGTGTGCCAAGCTCTTCAGTTCCGCACGAACTGCCTTCCATCCACCTACGTCTTCTCGGGACTCGGTCTCCTTGACAGGGGCCTTGCCTTTACGACCACGAGGAGGCATCCTACTGAAGAAAAGCAAAGTACCTCCACCATAGACAATGCAACAACCAGAAAACCACGTCGAGAAATCAGCTGTAGACTCTACCATGCATGCGAAACCTATAGAGTCTCTAGACCGGACACCCTAGGTGTAGTGCAACCTAGTGAATCTTGAGCTATGATACTAGAATCTATCACACCCCAAAATTTCCACCATAATTTAAACAAATCAAATTACGGGAAAATTAAAGCTAAACAGTAAATATCTAACTACTAGGAACCTGTGTGTGCGGCTAGGGGACTCCGATATATATGCACTACGCTAAACCAATCGCATGTCTGCACCTGCAAGCCAAAACCACAAGGAAAATGCATGAGTGACCAAATTCACCCAGTACGCACCCCAAGAGAACCGTAGAAAACAAAACTATAATCAATTTTCCTTTTAAATTCATTTCGCAAACGATTTTCTCAAAACCTCATAAATCAGACCCACACTGGCCGAAACAACAACCGAGGCTCCACTAGCCCAAAGCTACAAGTAAAGGCCCTCAATGGCCAAAACCACACACAATGAGTCGGGAAGCCCAGCGCTAGGCAACCTAACTCTAGCCACACGCAGTCCACTAAGGTGCGACCCCAGCGTTGTACACTGCCACGGTGATGGCCACCCAGTGCAGGAGCGTTCACCATCTCGTGATTCCCCTTCCTCAGGAGAACCCTCAGAAGCCAACCCCTCCCAGGGAAGGCTGTCTTGTCTCTCAGGACGCTACCAGCTACGGGGCACGTGTCTCACCAACAATGGCCACCACAGGGTACGCCTCCTCATAGCGTCCTCCACACATGGTGCTCAGGAGGGAGTATCAAACCTCCACACCCGAGCTTCAGTGCTCACAGCGACAGCAGGAGTATCATACCTCCACATCATTCCAATAGACACCTCAACCCACAGACCACAACCCTAGCCTCGAGACGATAGTCAGGGAGTCTCGTACCTCTAGGACCCGACGCCCCTCAGCATCAGGTATCTCGGCCCCCAACCTCAACCAGGGAGTCGTGCCCGACCACCCGAGATTGTCGTCACATTCCCTGGTCCTGACGACACAGTCCCACACTATCTCGACCCGCACACAGAAAACCAGGAAAACATTTTCTAAACCAGGCCAACAATTTCCTTGAAATTGATTTCCAAAACCAATTTTATATCCTTTGAAGATTCTTCCATAACCTCGGCAAAACAGCGCATCAAGTGTCCCAAAGGACCACCACTAACAGGCCACAATCCCATCTCAATGGGACAAAACACAGCAATCTAGAAAGCCATCGAAAAACACATTTTATAAGCACATTTGGGCCTAGATTCGGCACGCCGAAAATCAGATTTGGTACGCTGAAATCTGCTGATTCAGTCGATCGAGGTGATTCAGCAAGATGAATCGATGGCATAACCAAACTGACTGAAAAATAGTATATCAGACGAAATTCACTGATTCGGTATGCCGTTTTCAATTCGGTATGCCGAATTCTACGAGACTAGAAAATGGCCCAAACCCTACCGTCCGAAATCGTCCCAAATGGGACGTCCGATCGGACCCACTAAACAAACACCAAAAATCTTGCATAAAACATATGGTGTAAACCCCCGAGTTTGCTCCAAAACCCAACAAACAAAACTAAAATCCATTCACCATGCATCAAGATATAAAATTGGAAAGACAGAAGGGTCAAAAGGACCCAAAACGCAACCACCGGCATAAATGCCCATAAATGCTCCATAAATTCTCAATAAATCAAAATAAATTCTAGGAAAGTAAATTTACCTAGATTCCATGCAATCCTAGCATTTTCTACCTATTTCATGCTCTCTATTACACGAGATGGAGATGTGTACCAGAAAAATGCTTCCGACGATCTTCGACCGACACCGACGAGCTCCGACGCAACCACAACCACGGGAGCACTCCACGGCCATGCCACAACCATGGGAGCATGCCACGCAAGCTCCGTGCACCACCTCGAGCCCTCCACTTCGCTCCATCAACCTCTTTCTCTCTCTCTCTCGACACGAGCGAAGGGAAAACAGGGGAGACGAGTGGAAAGGAGGCGGGGGAAGGAGAAGGAAGGAGAAGGAAGAGTGGGGAGGAAGAGAAAGAATGTGGGGGAGGAGGAGGAATGCACCACCGACGAGGAAGGGAAAGGAAGAAGAAGACGGCGATGGCAAAGGAGAAGTGCGGTGCAGCTTATAAAGCTTGCACCCGCAGTAGTTGGAAACGTGCTCACCTGCGCGTCTCAGCCACAGGCACACTGCACGAGCAACCAACCACAACGCCCAACCACCAGCCACAACCAACATCCCACAAATGCGGGCCCCATGGGGACTCCACACCAGGGCCCCACACGGACCCACACCCAAGCCCCACATGCATAGTGCCACAATGCACAGTGCCAAACCACGCACTGGGACACGTAAATAGAAGCCGGCCCATGAGGCCCAAGCCCAATAGCTCAAAACCACAAAATGAGCCTCGAAACAGTGACACCTGTCCAAGAATAAAATTCATAAAATGTAAATAATTACAAAATGAACTATACGGGTGTTACATCCTAACCCCCTTAAAAGACGATTTTTCCCTCGAAATCACTTGGCGAAAAGGTACGGGTACTAGGCTAGGATGGCTTCCTCACGTTCCCACGTGGCCTCCTCGGCTCCATGATACCGCCATGCACTAAGACCAGCAGAATTGCCTTGTTTTGCAGTACCTGCTCCTTGCGGTCCACAATCTCGATGACATCCTCCACAAAAAGCAGATCTTCCTAGAGCCTTTCTGGATGAATTGGGATCACATGAGAAACGTCAGCCAGGCACTTCCTCAGCATGGAAACATGAAACACGTCATGCACGGACGACTTCTCTGGTGGTAGATCAAATCGATAAGCAACTTCACCAATCCTCTGGGTGATCTAGTACAAGCCAATATAGCCAGGACTCTGCTTACCATGCTTCCCGAACTACATGACACCTTTGGTCGACAACACCTTCAGGAACTCATACTCTCCCACCAGAAACTCCAGCGGTCTCCGCATCCTATCGGCATAGCTCTTTTGCCAACTCAATGCAACCATCAACCTGCTCCAGATCAAATCCACCTTGTCTGCATACAGCTGCACAAGCTCAAGACCAATCAACTGATGCTCGCCCACTTCGCTGCAGCAAACCGGCGATCTGCATGGCCTACCATACAAAGCTTCATACAGTGCCATCACGATGCTCGAGTGATACCTATTGTTGTAGGCGAACTCAATCAACGGCAAATGGTCCTCCCAACTCCCTTGAAAGTCTAAGGCACATGCTTTGAGCATATCCTCTAGTGTCTGGATAGTCCACTCTGTCTGACGATCCGATTGAGGATGAAATGCTATACTATAGTTGAGCACAGTGCCAAAGGCCTCCTGTAGAGTTCTCCAAAACCTTGAGGTGAACCTCGTGTCACTATCTAACACGATGGAAACCGGAACACCATGTAGTCTCACCACTTCGGAGACATACAACTCCGCCAAGTGGTGCATCGGAAGCTTCACTCGAATGGCCAAGAAGTGAACAGACTTGGTTAGCCAATCCACGATCACCCACACAGTGTCGTTCTTCCATTGATTCCGTAGCAAATCAGTCACGAAGTCCATCAAGATGTGCTCCCACTTCCACACAGGAATATCCAACGACTGTATGGTCCCACCAGGTCTCTGGTGCTCTACCTTGACCAAATGGCAAGTAGTACACCTCGCCACATGGTCAGCAACAACTCTCTTCATGCCAGGCCACCGAAAGCTCCGCTTCAGGTCTCGGTACGTCTTCGTACAACCAAGGTGTATAGTGTACCTAGACCGATGCATTTCATCTAACAACCACTACCTGGCCTCCTCATGCTGGGGCACATACAGACACATGTCATACCTCAGCTCTCCATATGCCCTAATAGAGAAATGAGGCTCTCCACTGGCCTCAAGCTTCTCAAACACAGCCTGAACAAACGGATCCAACTGCTGACAAGCGACAATAAATTCTAACAACTTAGGGTGAACAGACAGGTTGGCCACTTAGGCACCAACCATTCCCTAAGCTTGCCACATCGGCCTACAACTCACCAGATCCTCCAACAAGGTCCACTCCTTGACCATCAAGCTCGCCATCACGTGCATGAGTCGACTCAGGGCATCAACGACTACGTTGGCCTTGCCAGGATGGTAGGACAGGCTGAAATCATAATTCTTCAAATTCTCCACCCAGTGGTGCTGCCTCAGATTGAGGTCCCTTTACATGATGATAAACTTCAGGCTTTGATGACGGTGAAGACCTCAAACTGCTCCCCATAAAGATAGTGTCACCAGATCTTGAGAGCGAACACTACGGTAGCCATTCCCAAATCGTGGGTTGGGTAGTTCTTCTCATGATCCTTCAGCTGGCGCGAAGCATATGTGATGACATTGCCATGCTGCATCAGAACACACCCTAACCCAAAGCCGTAGGCATCACTATACAAAGTGAAGCCACCTCTTCTAGAAGGTAGAGTCAACACAGGGGCAAAAACTAGACGAGACTTCAGCTCTTGGAAACTCACCTCCCAATTCAGGTCCAGCAAAAAGGAACACTCTTCCTGGTCAACTCTGTCAAGGGCGCGGCTATGGAGGAGAAATCCTTGATAAACCTCCTATAATAGCCCGCTAGGCACAAGAAACTCCTGATCTCCGACACTGTCTTGGGTCACTCCCAACTACTCATTGCCTTCACTTTGGCAGGATCCACTCTGATGCCTTACCCAGAAATCAAATGGCCAAGGAACATGACTTCGCTCAGTCAGAACTCACACTTGGAGAATTTGGCGTACAATTGATGATGCCTCTGAGTATCCAAAACCGCCATCAGATGCAAGGCATGAGACTCAACATCAGGAGAATAGACCAGCACGTCATCAACAAAAACCACAACGAACTGGTCCAGAAAAGGGCTGAAAATCCTATTCATTAGATCCATGAACACAGCTGGTGCATTGGTCAAGCCGAAAGGCATGACCGTGAACTCGTAATCCCCGTACCGCTTTCGAGAAGCAGTCTTCCGAATGTTTGGGTCTCGGATCCTCAACTGGTGATACCCTGACCTCAGATCAATCTTCAAGAACACTGATGCAGACTGCAATTGGTGGAACAGGTCATCAATGCAAGGCAAGGGATACTTGTTCTTTACTGTAATCTAGTTCAGCATCCGAATCTATACACAGTCGGAGTGAACCATCCTTCTTGCAGATGAACAAGACAGGCGCTCCCCACGGAGACACACTCGTCCTGATAAACTCCTTGTCCAGCAACTCCTGCAACTGAGTCTTGAGCTCTCGCAATTCTGCTTACGCCATGTGATAAGGAGGCTTCGACACAGCACCAGAACCTGGGATTAGATCGATCGAGAACTCTACTTCCGTGTGAGGTGGCATACTAGGCAAATCGTTAGGGAAAATGTCGGGATAATCATACACCACAGACATGCTTAGGCTCACCCAAACACCCACCTTGCACAAAGAAAGACCCATCCTCAGGAGACCCAAAATAAACTCTCCTCCGAGCACAGTTGATCAAAGCGGACTGTTGTGCCAACCAATCCATGCCGAGTATCACATCGTAATCCTGCATGTCCATTACGATCAGGCTGGAGTCGAACTCTCTATCATTCAACGTCAAGTCAACAGACTACAGATATCTCCATGCCAAACTATGCTCCCCCAGCGACGTCACCACGCTGAGATGAATGGCCAGTCAAGCAGGTATCTCTCCCAACTCCACCGCAAATGACTCAGAGATAAAGGAGAAAGAACTCCCTGAGTCAAACAACACTTTGGCCATCCGACCAGCCACAATAAAAGAACCTGATGGCCAAACAAAACAACACCACACATCCATTCAATCAGGCAAATGTCCAGATTACAAGGAGATTACAACATATCTCAGAGGGTTACAGAACCAACTATTCATTCTTACCCTTAACAACATCTCCCGAAGACCCAGTGCCTGGAGCTACGATGGTGAACACTCGTCCCCTAGTCGGCTACTGTGATGCGCTTCTTGCCTTCTTAGGCGGTTTCGCACAAGATCTTTGAACATGTCCCGCCTTCCAACAATTATAGCACACCACAAGAGCTAAGGTCTGCCTAGGTTGAGGACAATAAGCAGCGATGTGGCCCACCTGACCACAGTTGAAGCACTGGTTCCCACCGGGAGCACTGGACCCTGTCTGATCGAGACCCGCTCCACTACTTCCAGCGAAAATTCGCCGGCCCGTAGAGGAAACACTAGATCTCGCCTTCTGCTTCTTATCAGGGCTACCCAAACTACAGCACTTGGAGGACCGAAGAATTAGAACCGCGAGGTAAAGGAAGACTTACCCTTCCCTCTGGGACGACTCTCCAGAAACTTCTGATGCTTCGCCTCAAAGCAGTAAGTCATCCCAACCATGTCCTCCATAGTGTGGAACCTACAAGCCATCACCTTCACACGTAGCCTAGGGTTCAAGCCGTCGAGAAACCTCTGCGCCCGCTCCTCCTCAGACTCATAGGCATGAGCAAAGCATTCCAGCTGGGCGAACTCAGTCTCATACTCGAGCACCGACATCGTGCCGTGCTCCAGACTCTGGAAATCTCAGCGAAGCTGCTCCTTCACATGAGCTAGAAAATACTTGTCATTGAAGGTCGCCTTTAAATCCTTCCACTAGATGCTAACAGTGACTGAGTCCGGGAACTTCAGCCGCCTCACAGACCTCCACCACCTATCTGCCTCACCATCCAGTAGGTAGGTCGCTGGCCGTACCCAATGCTCCTTTGGGCACGCCAAGCTCTCCAACATCTTCACCACCATCTCCAACTAGGCCTCGCTCTCCTCAACACTAACCTTGCCCTTGAACGACGATTGACGACGCTTCGTGAACTAGTTTAGCCACGGGTCACCTGATGGTCCACTGGCACTACTCTTGCTGAATGCGTGGGAAATCCCATGTGCCAAGCTCTTCAGTTCCACACGAATTGCATTCCATCTGCCTACGTCTTCTCGGGACTCGGTCTGCTTGACAGGGGCCTTGCCTTTACGACCACGAGGAGGCATCCTACTGAAGGAAAGCAAAGTACCAGTACCAAAAAACCATGCAGAGAAATCAGGTGCAGACTCTACCATGCATGCAAAACCTACAGAGTCTCTAGAATGGACACCCAAGGTGTAGTGCAACCTAGTGAACCTGGAACTTTGATACTAGAATCTGTCACACCCCAAAATTTCAATCATAATTTAAACAAATCAAATTTCGGGAAAATTAAAGCGAAACAGTAAATATCTAACTACCAGGAACCTGTGTGTGCGGCTAGGGGACTCCGATTTATATGCACTATGCCAAACCAATCGCATGTCTGCACCTGCAAGCCAAAACCACAAGGAAAAGGCATGAGTGACCAAAGTCACCTAATACGCACCCCACGAAAACCGTAGAAAACAAAACTATAATCAATTTTCCTTTTAAATTCATTCCGCAAACCATTTTCTCCAAACATCATAAATGAAGCCCACACCGGCCGAAACCACAACCAGCGCTCTACTAGCCCAAAACCATAAGCAAAGGCCCTCAATGGCCAAAACCACACATAGTGAGTCAGGAAACCCAGTGCCAGGCAACCTAACTCTGCCACACAGCAGTCCACTGAGGAGCGACCCCAGCGTTCTGCACTGCCATGGTGATGGCCACCATGTGCAGGAGCATTCACCATCCCGTGATTCCCCTTCCTCAGGAGAAGCTTCAAAAGCCAACCCCTCCCTGGGAAGGCTGTCCTGTCTCTCAGGACGCTACCAACTACGGGGCACATGTCCCACCCACACTAGCCACCACATGGTACGCCTCCTCACGGCGTCCTCCACACATGGTGCTCAGGAGGGAGTATCAAACCTCTACACCCGACAACACCCGAGCCTTAGTGCTCACAGCGACAACAGGAGTATCATACCTCCCCGACGTGCCACAAGACACCTCAACCCACAGACCACAACCCTAGCCTCGAGACGATAGTCAGGGAGTCTCATATCTCCAAGACCCGACGCCCCTCAGCCTCAGGTATCTCAGCCCTCGACCTCAACCAGGGCTTGACCACCCGAGAATGTCGTCACATTCCCTGGTCCCGACGACATGGTCCCAAACTATCTCGATCCGCACACAGAAAACTAGGAAAACGTTTTCCAAATCAGGCCAACTATTTCCTTGAAATCCATTTCCAAAACCATTTTTATATCCTTTGAAGATTCTTCCAAAACCTCGGCAAAACGGCGCATTAGGCTTCCCAAGGACCACCATTGACAACCCAAAATCCCATCTCAATGGGACAAAACACAGAAATCCAGAAAGCTATCGAAAAACACATTTTATAAGCACATTTGGGCCTAGATTCGGCATGCTGAAAATCAGATTCGGTATGCCGAAATCTGCTGATTTGGTGGACCGGGGTGATTCGGCAAGTAGAATCGATTGTAGGACCAAACTGACAGAAAATACGCATACCAGACAAAATCGGTATACCGAAATTCATTGATTCAGTAAGTCGTTTTCAATTCAGTATGGCGAATTCTGCGAGACCAGAAAATCACCCAAACCCAATTGTCCGAAATCGCCCCAACTGGGACCTTCGATCGGGACGTCTAAACAAACACCAAAAGTCTTGCATAAAACATTTGGTGTAGACCCTCGAGTCTACTCCAAAACCCAACAAACAAAACTAAAATCCATTCAACATGCATCAAGATATAAAATCGGAAAGACAGAAGGGTCAAAAGGACCCAAAACGCAACCACCGGCACAAATGCCCATAAATGCTCAATAAATTCTCAATAAATCACAATAAATTCTAGGAAAGTAAATTTACTTAGATTCCATGCAATCCTAGCATTTTCTACCAATTTGATCCTCTCTATTACACGAGGTGGAGATGCGTACCTAAAAAACGCCTTCGGCAATCTTCGACCGACACCGGCGAGCTCCGGCTCAACCATAGCCACGGGAGCACTCCACGGCCTTGCCATGACCACGGGAGCACACCACGCAAGCTCCGCGCACCACCCTGAGCCCTCCACTTCGCTCCCTCAACCTCTCTCTCTCTCTCTCTCGGCGCGAGCGAAGGGGAAACATGGGAGACGAGTGGAAAGGAGAAGGAAGAGTGGGGAGGAAGAGAAAGAAGGTGGGGGAGGTGGAGGAATGCGCTGCCGATTAGGATGGGAAAGGAAGAAGAAGGAAGGAGAAGACGGCGATGGCGAAGGAGAAGTGTGGTGCGACTTATAAAGCCTGCGCTTGCAATAGCTAGAAACGTGCTCACTTGTGCGTCTCAGCCATTGGCACACCACACAAGCAACCAACCACACCGCCCAATCACCAGCCACAACCAACATCCCATAAATGCGGGCCCCACGGGGACCCCACACCTAGGCCCCACATAGACCCTCGCCCAGGCCCCACATGCACAGTGCCACAATGCACAGTGCCAAACCACGCACAAGGACACCCAAATAGAAGTCGGCCCACGAGGCCCAAGCCTAAGAGCACAAAACCACACAACGGGCCTCAGAACAGTAACACTCGTCCAAGAATAAAATTCATAAAATGTAAATAATTACAAAATGAATTTTACGGATGTTACATGGATACAATGGGTTCCAGTGGCCTAGGGGACAAAAGATCCTATTTTGTTTGTGATCGTACAGGATATGTAGTAGCACAATGTGGTCATCAGCAACGAAATCTAAGAAGGATATTGTGCTACAAATGTGGAAAGACTGGTCATGTTCAACGAAATTGCTTTGACCCTCCGAGGCCAACTAGAGACACTCCTCATCAACCAACCAAGGGACGAGTACTGCCCCAACCTCTACATCCGATATTGATTCCTCAGGGGACGTTGTCAAGGATGAAGAGCAGTTTTATGCTAGACATGGTGACATTTTGTTTTAATGAGTTCCTGTGTCAAGCAAGAGTCCTTGTAATAATTGTGGATCATGGATTGTATGTGAACCTAGTAAGTTCCTTCCTTGTGAATGACTGAATGGTTAGTATTTTGTTTGACTCAGGGAGCCTATTTTCCCTTCATCCTTGAGTTATTTGCTGTTGAGAATGGAAATGGGCTGTCTAGATTGGCATTCCATCTCGATGTGGTGACCTCATTAGGGGAGTACAACTTTGTATGAATATATCTACGGCCAGTCTGATGATGATGAATATGTAAGAATGTGATATTATTCTGGAAATGGACTAGCTAGCATAGTGCAGACACCCCGATTTTGAGGTGACCCAGAGATGAGTATCCTTATGTTGCTTTGGATGTGATCAACCCTTAAACCAAGCCCCAAACCTATTAGCAAGCCAGAGCCCCAATCAGTGAAA
>JAMKQA010017152.1:0-11256 GCA_024699735.1 Posidonia australis | reverse complement strand
TTTTGCATAAACACCCCCCCCCCCCCCCCCATTTTGCAAATTTGTAGATTAGTCCACAAAAGATGTAGGAAGTTTTGTTTGATGCAGACATTTGTTAATATATAGCAGAATCTCGAATGTCACAGCACAATAGTGGTATAGCAATCAGAGGGCTGTCATAATTGGGGAATTTGCAATAAAGCCCTCAAGTTCAGGACGTTTGCAAATAAGTCCTCACCTTTTGCAAATAATGCCACTTTTGGTGGAAAAATTCCAGCAAGAAGAAATTGTACATGCATCTTGGCAAGAATGCCAATTTCCGCACCACAGCATCAGCAACCAGAATATTTACAGTTCTGCCCTTCAAGGCACCATTGCCATTTTCCTTCTTGGGGGACTGTCCAGGGACCATCGTTTTGATTGTTCAGGTTCTCCTTCCAAGCGGACGAGATCCTTCTACCTCTTCCTTTTGGATTTTCGCGGGCGCGGAATCCAGCTTCTTGACTTTGATCGAGCGGTCAACGTCATTTGCCCCTTTTGGATTTTCGCGAGCGCAGAATCCAGCTTCTTGACTTTGACTGGGCGGTCAATGTCATTTGCCCCTTTTGGATCTTTGCGGGCGTGAAATCCAGCTTGCTGACTTTGACAGGATGGTCAGGGTCCTAGCCCTTCTCTTGGATTTCCTTGGGCAGGAAATCCTGCGGCTTGACCTTTTGACCGGGTGGTCAGGGTCCTAGCCCTTCTCTCAGATTTCCTTGGGCCCGAAATCCTGCAGCTTGACCTTTTGACCAGATGGTCAAAGTCCTAGCCCTTCTCTCAGATTTCCCCGGACAGGAAATCTAGCTGCTTGACCTTTTGACCGGGCGGTCAAGGTCCTTATCCTTTTTCTTCTGGTTTTTCGCAGGTGCGGAATCCAGTTGTTTGACCCTCAGACCGGGCAGTCAAGGTCCTTTTGTTTCTCTCTTTCTCTTCTAAGTTTTCGCGGACGCGAAATCTCTTTGTTCGCCCTTGGTCTGTGTGGACAAGGCCTTCTGCTTCGCTTGACAAATGGTATGTTTGTCATGCCTTTTTTCCTCGGGCTGGTATCCCCAACTACTCGGTTGACAACCGTCATACTGTCTAGCGATCGGGTTGACAAGATTTGTTTGACTAGTCATATCCCGCCTCCTTAGGTTGATAACCTCAATAATCCGGTTGATGAGTCCGACAACTTATCATTTTCCTACCACTGATCCCAATCAGTGCGCATGATTTCTTTGTTTTTGCCATATTTCATTAGCACTAGCACCAACATTGCATCGCCTTGCAGGCACCTACTTTGCATTCACATCAATTTTGCATCGGCTTTCAGATCAGCTCTTGCATTTGTTTTCGCATTGGCATCACATCCCCAACATTTAGATCAACTGTTGCACGCATTTTGCATTTGCATTTGGCGACAAGTCATGATTTTTGGTGCATCCACCAGATAAGTGATTTACTACCTACAGCAAACACCATCCTTTAATAACCTCAAAATGGAGGTATCTTGTCAACCCTGAGCATCGGTCTTGGTTCCTTTCGTCCCTTAACCTCCCTCAGGGAGGGGCATCTGTAGACACCTCGGTTTTGAGGTGACTCATAGATAAGCTTTCCAGATGTTGCTTTGGATGTGGCAAACCAAATCCCATTAGCTAAACCGACCATAAACCTATAACAGGCCCGCAGCCCAATTAAAAATCCAGACAAGTAGGGGAGAGCACCAAGTCGGAGCACCTATTTGGAGCATCGAGCAGGAGCACTATAGTGGCACACCTAGCTGGAGCACTAGGCTGGCACACCTACCTGGCGCACCAAGCTGGCGCGCAGCCACTTCTCAGACTGCTGGCTGCTGGCTTTCCACCTCCCATGGCTGTTACCTCCAACAATGAATATGCCTTGCAATCTTCCCAGGCTCTTCGTTTACGAGGCTCTAGGAGTTACCCTTGTATCCTCTAGGAGTTACCCTTGAGAAATCCTATATAGGGACCCCTATAGGCAACCATTAGAAGAGGTTAGAAAAACCTTGATTTCAGCAATCCTGATCTGAGCAAGCATCTTGGGCAAGTCATATACTCTTTCCAACAGCCTATTCTCGTTTTCTGGAGTATTCCCTTTGCATTCCAAAGCATCTTCAGCCCTTCCAAAGCAACAAGGATCATATTATCTTGAGTTCTCTAAGAAGAAACACCTTGGACAAGGTAGGCTCCTCACCTTTCTTCTTTTAAGATCTTAGCTTTTGCACTGAATAAAGCATGCTTTAGACTTTATCTATGGTCTGATTTTTTGCTGTTAACATGAGAGTTCCATGATGAGATTGTTTGTTTCCTTTGCAATATGTTCTATGTGCAAATCTGTACCTTGTTTGCTAGCATGACTCTTTATTTCTGGCATGGAAATCAGCAACTTGTTACTTCTAGGAGTTGTCTTTTCTTTCAAATCCTTTGCAATAAGAACCATGATTTATGAACATGCATGGTAGGAGATATGTAGCAAATAAGGTTTTTTGCATATTCATCCTTTACATGTACTATTAAAGTTCGCTTCATCTTCTGTTTTATCTTTTAGAATCTTATGCAAGCATTTTAGCCATGAACTTATAATTTATCATATTTCTGAATCACATAATAATAGGTTTGTTTTGCTCATTTGCATCACATCATGTTTCAATTTTTATCATCTGCATAAACTGATCTGCATTAATAAAAATCACCCATCTCTATTTTGGATCAGATTGCAGTCTGATCCAGATTTTCTGGGGAGCACCAATCTAGAGCACCTAAGTGGCGCACCAACCAGGAGCACCACTCTGGCGCACCATTTAGGTGCACCAGACTAGTCAGAGTGCAAAACATTCACTTTTGCATCCCTGTTTGCATAGTTTTCTGATGATTTTGCGTCCGATTCTTTTGCTGCTGGTTTCCTGACATCCCATGGTTTTGCATGCATGTTTTCAGCCCTAAATAACAATTGTTTTCTAGTTGTTTTCCCCCCTTTAGATGTTTAGTCCATGACTAAAATCTGGTAGGCTGTTTGCCTCTACTCCAATATGGAGAACCTTGTGTATCAGCCCATGATCCAGAGACATGGTTGAACCTTCTTGCATACATTTTAGCATAAATAGGGTGGGATCTTGTGTGAGGCTACTAGTCCTTGAGCACAAGGTCCACAAGTCATTACACTTGCATTTCTTTCACTTTTAAAGAATATCCTTCAAGTTTTGCAAAGGATTTTACATGGCATGATTTTCTGGAACGCATTCATATGTGACTTTGCACTGCATGGATTTCTGTATTTGCTTTGGCATATCTTTCTAGCCCACACAGGATCACATCGGTGGCGCACCAGACTGGAGCACCAGTCTGGCGCACCAAGCAGGCACATCAGCCTGTTTATCAGTAGCACACAACAACTTTTGCATAGCTTTCTAGCATGATTTTTATTTCGATTTGCTTCTGGTTTTGTCTGGTTTTCTTCCTTGATATATTGGGAGGACACCACTCTGTTTTTAGCCATTTCCATGCATGTTAGATTGCATTTGGCATATAGCCAAGTAAGGATAAAAATCGCTCAAAATACTTAGATCCCTGATCTTATTTATGCAATGTCTTTGCATCGACACTTGACTCGATATATGAGCGATACTTCTGAGTATTAGAACACACTCTTGCACATCTTGCACCTTTGTCTAGCATAGGACACCGCTCACATAGCATGGCATGGCATATCGCACTCGGGCGTACAGTAAAGGCTGAAAAGCTGACATTTCATAAGCAAACGAGAAACCTATAGAAAGACTGATTTATCGGGCACACGAGGGTGCCTAATACCTTCCTCGTGCGTAACAGGGATCCTTACCCATTTCTGGTTTACAAAGACCTTTTCCATTGGTTTTTATATGCATGATTTGAATGATTCTTTTATGGTTTTTGCTCGTCTTCCATTTTAATAGACTAGGTGGCGACTCTTGCATTTGTATTTGTATTTTATTTTTGCCGTGACTTTGCCAATCCTCGTGCATTTGGCCTTAGCGCTAAGTCTCGAGGCTGTCGCTGGCATGGTTACAGTGGGGCTAAGGATCAGGGATCTCTTAGGGTTTCTCTACTCTCTTAGAGTCCTAAATGGCTCCTAGGATTTCGAAAGTGCCTCACTCAAACTCTTGACCTAGGGGGTCCAGTTATAGAGTTTGGGGGCTCCAGATCTCATCATTGACGAGTTAAAGATTAATGGTCTGGATTACACTCATAAAAATAGTTGAAAATCTCTTTTTAGATCTAGTCGCCTATTGAAAAGGTGATAGGATTATTGGATCGCTGCCGGTTCAAGCGACGAGGCTGTAAATCCTGGATTCAACGCACGTGGTGAATCAATAGCTAATTGACATGAAATTTGCCACGTTAGCTAGTTGTTAGTCCATGTGGCGTCGAGAAACTAAAAAGGAATTATTTTGAAAATCAAGATCCAAAAATATCCTCATGCAAATCAATTAACAGATAACGATCAAATCAATGATTTAAAATTATATTCGTAATAGAAAGATTTCAAATAAATTCCAAATTTAGTTTTAAACTTAAAAGTTAAGTAAATCAAATTTGAACATTCAAATCTCCAATAATTGTGAGAATATCTGTTAAAATCAATGATATATTAGATTAGATCTAGATTGATAATCATCTAGATATTTTGGATATTATCTTTATTTTTTTAGCATTATCTTGAATTAAATAAAACCTTTAACATTAAAATGTGATAATTTATCATAAAACCTCATTTTTGGTAAAAAAATAAAGAAGATAAGTACTCTTAATTATTAAGTCATCTAAATTTTAGTAGTTTTCTGGAATTATTTGGCGTTTATAATGATTTATATGATAAGCATAAATATTTAAATATGAGAAAACTATAGAAATCATAATAAATATGGAAAAAATGTAATAATATTTATAAATATTCCATATGTCATATTAAGGTCTAAGATGACAAATTACATGGAGAGAGAAACTCAGAATACTCGTCACCTCTTATTGTGGCACTGGGTTGTCTCATCGCCTACTATTACGGGGACGAGGCATCTTGCCCTTTGCATAGGCAACACCTTAGTCTTTTACGTTTTACCCACTGTCTTTTATCTTATTTCACAGAGATCTATTAAAAGTCTGGAAAACTTTAGAAATTCCATGAAATCTATAAACATTTTTCTTTGAGATCAAATTACTTTAATTTACCACTAATTTGAGTAAGGTGGGAGTGTCAACTCTGCCACAGTTGATTGCTTACGTCGAAAATGTTTAAGGGGCTCAAACCTGCCACTAGCTCGAGTGTGCTAGCTCTGCCACAACTAATGACCTTAAAACAAGTAAAATCATAAATGTTTCTAAAGAAGTCATAGAAACTCTAAAAAATATGGTAGAGATCCCTAGTTATGTGATCTGGGACGTTTCAAAGGTTCCTATCCTGGATGGACTCTCGGAAATGCAAAAATGAGATATCTACAGTGACTCTATTATTGAGAGGTGTAGTGTTACTAGGGGTGCTGGATACAGCAAGACTGGGTCAAATAGTGGCCCAAGAGATGGACTTGCTTCAACTGTGGTTAGCCAGGTCAAGTGGCAGCATAGTGTGCATGTCCGTAGTTGAATATGGACAACATAAAGTGCTACAACTATGGAAAAACCGGATACTTCTAGTAGAGCTGCCTTGATCCTCCAAAGGCAGTTGGAGATGCACCCCGCCAACTAACCATGGGAAGAGTGTTAGCCATCTCAGCTCTAGAAACTAATTCTTCAGGGGATGTCGTAAAGGATAAGGAGCAGTGATGTTGATGTAATAAGAAACTTTAATGTAGTATTGTAATCATAACTATTTCAGTTGTAATGACTATGGTTATGGTGTATGTTGTTAGGTTTTTTCTTTGTAACTGATTGTATGGCTTGAGTTTTATTTGACTCAGGGAGTTCATTTCCCTTTATCTTTGAGTCATTTGTGGTCGAGCTTGGAGAAAGATCGGTTAAGTTGGCTTTCCACCTTGATGTAGTAACCCTACTTGGACAGCACAATTTAGCATGGAAGTACCTGCGATCAATAGACGTCAAGCTAGGAGACAAAGATTTCAAGGTCTGTCTGATTGTAATGGTCATGCAAGAATTTGATGTCATATTGAGAATGGATTGGCTGGTATAGCATTCAACAGTGATAAACTATGCAAAGAAGAGAGTATTGGTGGAATGTTCAGGCCAAGGATGGTGTATGGTGCAAGGAACCAGACTAAGCAAGCCAAGGTAAGTGATATCAGCACTCAAAACCATTCGCCTGCAAGCAAAGGGTAGCATAGGCTACCTTGCCTATGGAACAGTCTCATCTTCACTAGTGTTGGGGGTACAGGATATACCGATCGTGCAAGAGTATCCCGATGTCTTTCCAGAGGAGTTGCCCAATATACCACCGCAAAGGGAAGTCAAATTTCTAATTGATATTGTGTTGGGATCGGGTCCAATCTCGAAGACTCCATACTGAATGGCACCTGTTGAGCTGAGAGAACACTAGAACCAGCTGCAAGAACTGTTGGACAAGGAATTCATCCATCCAAGTGTATCCTAGGAAGAACCAATGCTATTCGTCAATAAGAAGCGTAGTTCACTCTGATTTGGCATAGACTATCAGATGCTAAATCAAATCATTGTGAAGAACAAGTATCTGCTGCCTAGGATAGATGATTTATTTGATTAGCTGCAAGGGACTTTAGTATTCTCAAAGATAGACTTAAGATCAAGGCCTCACCACCTCCAAATTCGGGACCTTGATGTGCAGAAGATAGCTTTTCGGAACAAGTATGGCCATTAAGAGTTTCTTGTCATGTCATTCGGATTGACGAATGCATTGGTTGCCTTCATGGACTTGATGAACAGAGTATTCAAGCCATACCTAGACCAATTCGTTGTGGTATTCATAGATGATGTGCTAGTATACTCTCCTGATGTATAGACTCACTAGATGCACTTGAGAACAGTACTAGAGACATTGAGGCAGCACCATCTCTACTTCAAGTTCTCTAAGTGCAAGTTTTGGTTAGAAGAAGTGGCATTCCTTTTTTCACATCATCTCGAGAGTAGGTATCAATGGATTTTGTGACGGGATTACCTAGGACTAGAAGAAAGATTGATACAGTATGGGTAATCATGGACCAACTCACAAAGTCAACACACTTCCTAACTGTGAGAGTGAATCTCCCTTTGGCACAGCTGGCAGAACTGTATGTGTCTGAAATTGTGCAGTTGCATAGAGTCTAGTCTTAATTGTGTTTGACAGAGACACCCAGTTCACCTTTAGATTCTAGGAGGCGTTGCAATAAGCATTTGGCACTATGTTAAGCTTCAGCACCACCTTTCATCCTTAGACAGATGGTTAGACTGAGAGAACTATTCAAACACTAGAGGACATACTGAGGGCCTATGTCTTAAACTTTGGAGTAAGCTGGGAAGATCATCTGCCATTAATCAAGTTTGCCTACAACAATAACTATCACTCTAGTATTGGGATGGCTTCGTACAAGGCTTTGTATGGCAGACTATGTAGGAAACCTACTTGTTTGAGTGAGGTAGGTGAATGTCAGCTTGTGAGGCCAAAGATTGTGCAATAGTACAAAGAAAAGGTTAATCTGATCACATAGAGACTAGTTGCTGCACAAAACCACCAAAAGAGTTATGCAAATAGGAGGCGCAAACCTTTGGAATTTGAAGTAAGAGACTTCATCTTTCTAAAGGTATTACTAACCAAGAGAGTGACAAGATTTAGGAGACTAGGCAAGCTCAATCCACACTACATCGGACCCTACCAGATCTCCAGAAGAGTTGGTGAAGTGGTGTACAAGTTGAATTTGCCTTCAGAACTCTCTGATGTGCACAACATCTTCCATGTGTCAATGTTAAGGAAATGTTTGGCAGACGTATCTCAGATAATACCAGTATAGCTAGATGAGCTTCAAGAGGACCTATCTCTGGTAGAGGACATCGTACAGATACTAGATAGATGAGAACAAGTCTTTAGGAACAAGATGATATCTCTGGTACTAGTTCAGTGGCAGCATGTACCATAGCACCGAGGAAGCTACTTGGGAACATGAAGATGATGTGTGGATGAGATACCCCTATTTGTTTTGATAGAAGCAAATTTCAGGACAAAATTCTTTTAAGGGGGTAAGATGTAACATCCTGGAATTCTGAAAGGATATAATTAAGATGTGCCATGTAATCTTGGATTTAATTATTAATGGATGATGTTGGTGAATGTAGCATTTGTATGATGTTCTCTTGATTGGCTTGTGGTCTAGTTTGCTCAGTTCAAAATAGTTCAGGAGAATAAACTAGGCTCATTGTCTAGGGGCCTATTCCAAGCACATAGTATAGGCATAGATCAAGCGTGAATACTCTAAGTGAGCATTGCCAGCGAGTTTACCCTGATAAACCAATGATATAGGTGGCTTATATAAGGAGCCTGACCCCTCGTTTGCAAGCATTAAGGGAGAACGAGAGGTGAAGGAGAAGAATAAGGAGTGGGAGTGAGAGAGAGGAGTCACTGAAGAAGGAGGAGGTGCGATCGGAGCTCATCAGAGGTAGCTCACTGAAGTCACTGGAAGGGAGAGAAATGCCGATGATCTACAAAATAGTACATGTCCTACCCTCTCTCCTTCTTTGATTTCATCAATAATCTTAGGATTCTTGTTCCATAGCATGTTATGACCTGTGTTAGGACTAAATGATGCAATTTTGTCGTTTTTACGAGTTTTTTGAAGTTTTCCATTGAGGATTTTCTACTTTAGAGCTCTCAGTAAAATATCAAGTGTGACTTATTGGCGAGGCCAATAAGCATGAGTCGTGGGTGCAAGCCGGAGGCAATTATAGGTAGCGCGAAACACTTGCGTGGTGAGTTGACAAACACTCCCAGTGCGATTAGCCGGTGAAAGTCACACAGGTCAGTAACTCGATCCTATCTGTCTGAGTTTAACTATTAATTCCTGTGTGTTATAATAATTTTGTGAAAATCCTAGAAATTGGTACAAATAATATTTCATAAATTTACCTTTGAAATAGAATGTATTGCAAGGAAGATTTCTGTAATGGAAAATGTTTTTAAAATCATTTTGAGAAGAGATGCATACTTTTGAAAAGGACTTTTCCATGGTTTTAGTTGGATCCACGTGGCGGTAGGGCCATAGCCGATGGGCATATGAGGCCTCTATGAAATCTACATGTACCCTACGATGTGTTTGTTGGTAACAAGCATTAGTGAAAAAGACCATGGCTCTTTGAGGTACTATAGGGTCTGGGTGAAAGAGGCCGGTTCACCCTCCTTACCCGGTGCTTGCAAGGCTTGGGGTTGTGAGTCTCTAGGTATCCGAACAGCAAGGGGCGTCGTGAGGATGCACCCCATGCGTATTTGTGTAACATGTGAGGTCATGGTACTGTAGGGCCTACGAGGTTGAGGCTGGTGGACTCCTATGAGGGGTGGTTCACTGCAATAATGTAGTAGGGTCGGGGTTGGTACCTTGTCGACTGCTTGTGGCTAGGTCGGTCACCTGTGGCCAGTGTGATGTGATAGGTTTTAGTTAGACTGTGTGTTTTTGGTTTTGTGTTAGAAGTGGCATGCGGTTTTGTGGTTTTATCTAGGTTCTAGCATTGTGGTTTTTAACTAGTTTCTAACGAAGGTTTAGATATGGTTGAGGTATGTGCTGTTTTCGACTGGATTCTAGTTGAGATTTGGTTTCTGAGATGCATGAAAAATGATTTGTAAAATGCATGGATATTTTCAAGGAAAGAAATATTTGGAAAGGCATGTTTATGCAATAGAATTTTGTTGTGATTTGATTGCTACTAGTATAGTTTTGTGTGTTTGCCATGATTTTGGTAGGTGCGTGTTGGGTGACTTGAGGTCACTCATACATTTTGTGTTTTTTTTTCTGGTGCAGATCTAGGTGTAGTCAAGTCCTTGTGCGTATAGAAGAGCCACTAGCTGCACACTAGGTTCTAGGTAGTGCTTAGTTGTTTATTTACTTTACATTAGTTTAATTCTGTTAATTAGTTATTTGGGTGATACTGATGCTGATTTGTGATGCGTCAGGCCATTACAATAAGACAACAAGAAAAAGAAAAATAATTGTAGATAGCTGGAATTGTGGCATGTGTGAGACGATGAAGCCCGTAGTTAGTGGTTGTTCTCCTGACTGTGAGATGCATCCATTGACCATGGGTTGGAGGAGCAAAGGAAGAAGATGGGGAGAGTAGAGTGGACGATTAGGGTTGGGTTAAAGGAGGGAGGGACCTACCCTGTCCCATACCTTTCAATTGAAAAATCTCGAACCCTAGGGGGTTGAATTTCATCTCGAGGAACACCACTGCCTCTGCTATGCTCGGTCCCTGCCCAAGCCTTACCACCATTTTCCCCCAGATTCGTCCTAGCACCGGAGCCGAACTTGGGGAGGAGAGGGATCTGCTGATTTGGATGTATGGAGGGAGGAAAGGAGACTTGGGGATTGGAGGTATGTGGGTTCTATGGATATACGTGGGTGTGTTTGGGGATAGGAGGTTCGTGGCATTGAAGAACCAATGGAAAAAAAAGAACCCATAGAAAAGAAGAACCCATGAAAAAAAACAAACCTGATGAAGGTGAAGGTAGAGAGGACGAAGAGGAGCTTGTCGAAAATCGACAGAAGGGAAGTGGTTGGCGAGAGCTCGGGTTGGTTACAGAAGCTTGAGTGTGTGAGGATTTTTTGTTGAAATTCAAGCCCTAGACCAAAGAAACAAATATCCTCTCAGTTTTTATACTTGAGAAATGACCAAAAAATATTTTCCTTTCTAGTTGAGGCACAAACACCACTAAGAAAAGTGGTCAAATAGAAATTCTTTCTTTTCCGTTGGTTTCTCTTGGTTTCTAATTGTGTGGATGACACTCTGAAAAGGGAAAGAGAGAGGAGAAAGAAGCAAAACCACAAATCACGGATGAGGAATAAATAAGAGTCGCCACCTAGTCTACTAAGAAGGTGTAACCATGTCGGCGAGGAGATTCCGCAAAATAATGCGAAATCGGTCGGCAAAAATCACATCGAAGAAGCAAAATTAAATGCAAATGCAGGAGTCACCACCTAGTCTATTATGGAAGACGAGGAAAACCATAAACATGAAAAATCATGCAAACAATAAAAAGAAAGGTCTACGAAAACCAGAAATGTGGGTAAGGATCCCTGTTACGCACGAGGAAGGTGTTAGG
>JAMKQA010017150.1:0-13150 GCA_024699735.1 Posidonia australis | reverse complement strand
AATGATGAAATCATGCCAAAATCAAAGTAAAAAGAAGTCAAATGGAAAAAAAAGTTATTCCGTGGGTCGAATGTAGGCATGGACAATGCCGCTTTGCTGTACGCCCGTGGGCGATGAGGAAAATCGTGAAAATCGTGAAATTCTCGGAAAGCGTCTCGCAAAACAACGAAAATTGGGATAAATCTGAGAAAATCAAAAAAGGAAAATAATCCTTGTTTCGGGACCATGTCGGCTTTGCAAGCCTTTTACTGTACGCCCTCGGGCGATGGAAAGCCAAAACAAGTGGAAAACTGCGGCAAACCGAGGGAATCACAGAAAACGAGGAGAAAACTAAGTTCAGGACATAGCTAAAAAGCGGGCTCCGAGCAAGGAAGAAAAGACGAAAAGAAACCGTGCGAAAAGATGTGAGAAGTATGCAAAATGCAAGTGTGTGTGCAAATTTGAAGAATACAGGGGGTTTTCTGCAAAAAGCCCAAATCCAAGGAAAACCGGAGTCGAAAAGCTCAAATCATCGAGAAACACTTAGAAAAACACATTCCATGCATGTATGCCAAATCCGGGGTCAAACGTGCATTCCTAGTGCAAAGAAAGTCCTCTAGGGGTTAAAATGCAATTTACCCACTAATGCATGCAATGTATGTCAATTCTGCATAAAATCAGGATAAAAAATGCAATAAAATGTCTCAGAATTGATTCAGAAAAGTTTCAAGGGCAAAACAGTCATTTTACCCCTGAAAGCAGCAATTAAGAACAGTTTGAACAAAGTATAGGGGCTAAACTACAAAATGCCCAGCAATCACAGCATTCAGAAAAGTTTTTTAACAAGTTCAGGGTTTTTATGCAATTAACCAGCAGAAATATGCTTTCAGAAACATTTTTGAAAGTATGAGGGCTTCTGTGCAATTTTACAAAGAAAAAATGAATTGTCAGAGTAATTATAAGGAAGCTCAGAGGCCTACATGCAATTTTCACAGAAAAAGAGAACTTTCAGAAAATTTTAAAGAAAGTACAAGGCCCTTTTAGCAAAATATCTGAGAGAAATCAAGTTTCAAAAACTCTGGGGGTTTATGCTAAAGTTTTAAAACACTGAAAACATTATTTTAAAAGTCTAGGGTAGAACATGTAATATTTTCAGTTAAAACTATATTCGAAATATTTTCGAAAAAAAATGATGAATGGACCTAAATGTAATAAAAGGACCTAAATGTAATTCTCAAAGGACCTAAATGCAATGAAAATAAAGTTTTCTGTATTTTATTCAAAGAAACAAATATTTTTAATTCTTTTTTTAAAAAGAAAGGGCCCGACGACCGCCGACGACGAAGCTCGCCGTCGACGACCCCCGGAGAAGCCCAGAAGAAGGCTTCCAGTGGTCTGATCTTAGATCAGATTACACCGGAAGCAAGGGGGGAAAAAGGCCAAGGGATCCAACGGAGTGGATCCTTGACTCGACGGTGGGTATCCTCCTCCCACCTAGGACGCCGTCAAGATGCTCCGGCGGCGGACTCGCGACGACTGGCGGCGCTTGGAGCTGCGGCACGGCTTCTGGAGGCTTCGGCGGGCTTGGGGGAACGGTGTGGCCGCTTCTCCTCATCCGAGAGCGCAAAGAGGCGTTGCGGATGCATCCCGGAAGTTGCCGACGGTGAACTCCAACGGGATTGACGGCGCAAGACGTCCAGCGGTCGCGGAGGCTCTTCAACTGCTCAGGTGTATCGGACTTGGTTGGGCGAAGCTCCTGGAGTGCTTGGACGACCACAGGGCGGTGCGGAACGGTGGGAGGCGAGCAAACAATAGGAGCTCCGGTTGTCTTCCTCGGCGGCGGCGACCGCGAGCGCAGCTTCCGGCGATCCTTGCGAAGGCGACTGGAGGCTTCAGAATGGCTCGACAAGACCCGGTGAGGTCGAGGGTGGTCAGAAGAGGAGGCCAGGGGTGTCGGGTCTCCACGCGAGTGCCGGATTATATACAGAGTAATTCCACACAGAGCTCGAGGTCAGTATACGCCAAAATATTGTCAAAGTCTAGGGAAACCAACCCCCCCCCCCCATAGTAGGCAGACAGTCCAATGACTCATCGTTCACTAATCGGCAAGGGAGGCGTCGGAGTCGAAGACGACGAAACACTAACTAGTTTATCAGAGGGAGAAAAAATAGCATCAACTTCCAACAAGCAAAAAACCATTAGAGAATCAAAACCTTTGTTGGAACCCATATCACAAGATGATAAATCTCTGAAAGTCAGGCATTTTTTCTCACACATATTATTGCAAGATCGAGATGAATCAGAGTAAAAATAAACTGAGAAACTATGATCACTTGAAGGAAATTCAATACACATATTATCACACAGAGTAAAAATAAACTACATGCAAGATTAAAAAACCAACTAAAAGACAGCTCCATAGGCCAATAAAATATATCTACGATCAGATCAGATCGCTCTCCAAGAGGGTACTGAGAGCTCCACAAAAAAGTCGAAATATCAAATCAAATCTGAAGCACCAGAAAACGCCCCAAAAGGGGCATAAATCGCCGTGATCCAGATGGTCGATCACAGCATAGCCAAGGTAAAGTTTGATCTGCCGAGAAAGCATATGAGGAAACAAGATCTAAAGGAAAGGGGTAGGGGAAGGAGATCTCTTCCCAAATCCACGTACCTGCAAGAGAGAGAGCGTCGAAGAGGGAAAAGAGTTGCCCAATCATCGATGAGCCAGACCTGGAGCAGGGGTTGAGACCTCTTCCTCCTCAAGGAGACGAGCTTTGAACGCGTGCCAATCGAAGCAAATCGCATGTTGTAGGAGGGCACGGGAGCAAGGACGAAGGGGAACTCTCTGTCTCGCCATAGTTTTTTCCTCCGGGTGTGTGCCTCAAATTGTTAATATCATGCCTCGTATAATTTAATTTATCAAATCCTCTACACTGCATTGTAACAAATCTAACAATCAGTAATGGTGTAAAACTAATTGACTCCATGACATCAATAAAGTTTCGCATGGTAATTAGAATTGACCTATTAACCTTTAAGTAATGCTGCTTGCTTGATGATGATATTTTGTGGCGATGCGCTCAATTGAATTGAATTACCATCCATGTATTAGACTTGAAATCACGTTTAACTATCATAGATGTCTTACAACCACATCTAAATGAACCATTTCTACGTTTCCGTTGAGGTGAAGAACATCCATCATCGTCTGAATTTCACTATGACAAATCAAGTGAAAGTTGTTTTTGATGCTTCAAATTCAACTTTTCCAACCAAAGTCCTTTATTTCATACAAATAACTTCATTTCAATTTCATGCAAACCATTCACTTTATTAATGTACATTTTTTGAAAACTTTTCCTAACATCAAACTCAATTCTTTGAACATGTAAGTAATAAAAATTGTGACAAGCTTCCAAATTAGGGAAGATCTACCTTACATATGGTGTGTCAGATAATTTTGATATTGTTAGATCTGTAACATAGTCTTTAACAATACCAACCTGATTTTCAACAATAATAGCCAAATTCTCCATTGAATCTAACAAAAAATAACAAAACTTTATACACAACATTATATGAAAATTTGTAACAGTAATACGAACCTAATTAAAAGCATTGATATTACATTATAGAAGAATATCAAAACAATAGTACGAAAAAACGAAATAGTATTCGAACAAACTTAACTATATGTAAATTTTTAAAACGTAAAATATTGGTAACAAAACACTAACATAGAAAATCGTTTCTTCCACATCGAACATAATACACCACAAAAAGACACTACATCATAAATCTAAAACATCACTAAAAAAAAACAATATAACACGAACCTGCTAATCTGAAAAAACACACACTCAAAATAGTTATACGAATTCAGAGATAATTTCAACGAATGTAAGTGAAATCCACAAAAAAATTAAAACCAATTCAAATTGAAATCTAAAATATATACTGCCTATATGTTAGTAACCTTCAAAACATTACAAATACGGGAAAAAAGCATAACAAATAAACGAAATCTATTAAATCCCAAAATACTCTCATTTATAATAATAGGATCTTAGATATTGCAATATCTTATATACAAAAATATAAATATTGTGTGAATGATAGATATTTTTAAATTTAAACATTCAATCTATATTAACGTAACAACTAATTAACCTTTGAAATTTCAAAATCCCCTAATTTTGTGGCATTACAAATTCAACATTCAAATTGTAACCTTCCAACTATATCCACGTAACTGCCAATTAACATTTCAAAATTTAAAATTCCCTAATTTTGCGTCATTACAAATCCACGTAATTAGCATTTAACAAATGAAAATTTTAAAAACCCTAATAACTTGTAATTTAAAAGAACGTAACTACCAATCACATTCCAGAATTTAAACAAAATTATGGATTTGTGTAATTACAAATCCACCTCTTCCTAGATTTTGTGCACTAAAAATCCATCTTATCAACAACTTACATTCCTATTGAGTGAAACAAATATTTTTGCTAATTTATAAAATTTAAAAAGAAGAAGCAAAACCATATATAAATTTATGAAACTGTAAAACGATTTTTTAAAACTAAAAGAAGGCTTATATATCTAATATGCTGCTATTGATCTTCAATACATATGGCTCTTGCATGTTCACTACATAAGAACGTAATAAATAGTAATACAATTTCTACAATAGTAATATTTACTATTTCATAGTACTGTATGAAAAAATAGTATTACAAAATAATGTGAACAATATACAACATCTTCATCAATAAATCTGATTCTTGAATGTTCTCTACTGTAACGTCTTAGTGCCACACACAACAGTACAGAACTGCACCTCCAACTAGGCACGAACTGCACCTCCAACTAGGCACCTAAGGCAAACAATTAAAACCACGCGTGAGTGACGTCAATATCACCCAATACGCGCCTCAAATCAAAAACAGCGGAAAAAAAACCCTACGCAACTACAAAAGTGCAAGGAAACCACAAAACACCGAGAAGCCAACAAATTTAAATAGAGAATTATTTATAAAACATGCTCTTTTTCAAAACTTTCTTTTCTTTTCTCTTTTCAAATCTCATGCACATTTACAAATACTTTATGCATTTTAGGAAATCATTTCCTTTTAGAGTCCAGCACAAAACACAATTCCATTCATATTTCAAATCACAATAAAACCATGGCTGGAAACTAGCTCAAATCTCCAATCTCAATCTATATCCAAAACCCGTCATATCACCTTGGCCACAAGCAGTTGGCGAGACTCCATCTCCGTCCACACTGCAGTGCCACGGTGAACCATCCCGTACAGGAATTCAACCGCCCCGATCGTAGCCTCAAAGTAGTGTACCCTCTCTAGTACAAGTGTGGGGTGCGCTCTCACGACGCCCCTAATGCCTGAGCACTTGGGAACTCTAATCCTAGACCAGACCAACACAAGCACTGAAGGTAGTCCGGGTCTATCATGCCCTAGGTCTTACAGTACTACCACAGTCTCGAGGCTCTTACCTTAGACCAAAACTCGACAACTACGACCATGAACACATCTCTGACATCTCTAAAGGTTTCACTACCCCTGTCGGTAAGTCTTGGCCTAAATGTGGCTCCTACAAATTTCGAAATTCTCTTTTAAAACCATATGCAGCTTCCTTTTTAAATCACTTTTCAAAACTATTTTTCATTCACAAAATCATTTACAAATCGTAAAACATCATTATTCACATTACTCAATTGTGGTTCTCAAAACCATTAATTCACCCCTTTATGGGTCCACAATTATTTAGCCAGCATTTCCCACTTATCTTAGGAAATCCTCCATTCTCATTCATTTTCACATATTTCATGCATTTTATATTTAACATTTTATGGAATCATTATTAAAACATTATTTTTACATGAACCATCTCATGAGTCATTTCCATGCATTTAATCCATTTATCATGCATTTAGTCATTTATGGGTCCACATACGTTAACATGATTTATTTACCTTTTTGATCAAAACACAACTACTGAAAACAAGGGCTGAGTCACTGAACAGGCCAGATTCATCGACCATTTCCACCAGTTAAAACTCGTTACCAAGATCCGCCAGCTATACTCGTCAACTAGATTTGCCACCTGAATCCACCAACCTCATCCACTAGCTAGATTCACTAGGAAAACCCACCTGACCCTTAAACAGAAAACTCAAAAAAATCAGACATGCAAAACCCATTAATTGTAAACCTAAAAATTTATATAAAAGCCTCTAAAACTCGTAAAAACACATTCCATACATCCAAGACATGCAAATACACATCACAGAGGATCCACAACATATTTTCAAAATGGATTTCTCGTGAAGTTCATTTAATTCTATTTATCAATCTTATTTTTCAATAAATCATGATATTCACCATAAATCCCCAAAAATATCCATATAATTATGTAAAAATCAATTTTCATGCATTAATCAATCCTACGCATGATTTTGTACATTCCCATAACATTTCATAGTATGATAACAAAGAGAGAATGAGAGGGGGAGCATACACAATGGTGATCACCGACGAAACCAACTCCAATGAGCTCTCCAGTGAGCCTCTGGACGTCTACACCTCATCGGTGGCTTGGCCTCCGCTCTCGCTTGGCAGTGGCAGCGACGGCGAACTCTGACGATGGTAGGGAAATCCGACGAGATCCCTCCTTCCTCTCTCACAATCTCTCTCTCTCTCTCTCTCTCTCTCACGTTTTCTTCCCCTTCTCTCTCTGCCTCTCACACAAGGAGGCGAACGGGTGTTTTTAAACACCCGCGTAGCTCCCCAAAAAGCCATTGGGTCAGCCGCTAACTCGACCTAGCACTGTAGGCGAATGGCAGTGGAGAAAACGATGTGTGGGTCACAAGCGACGATTACTGTATTTCTGACATATCACTATTCAGGTTGTTCGTCGGTAATTCTCGTCACTAATTCTTGTCACTAATTCTCGCCAACAATTCTTGTCACAAATTCTTGCCTGTTATATTTGTCAGACCCTTAATTCAGGAGACCAAAGAGAAAACAAGAGCTCCAACCACACAAATCATTCACAAACATCACTCAAACACAAGCACACATTCCCATATCACAAGAGAATCAAATTCCAAAGCAAAATCACTGATATTCATTATCAAGTACATAGACTCTGGTACAAATACTGGATGTTACATCTACAATATAACTTAATAAACTATAATACTATTTCTAAAACAGTAATAATTACTACTTGGTATTATTGTTTGGAATACTACATTACCAAACTATATGAAACAAAACCATCAACTTCTTCAATTGATACATGTTATTCTTGCTTGTTATCTACAGTAGCTAATAACGTGGCAAAGTTCTCTTCCATTACAACGATAACAGTGAACATTAACAAGTATTACTTCTGGTTCTGGTTGGGGTCGACACTCATAGTTTCCATTTGCCCTTTGGAATGTACCAGGAAATAAATCCGACTAGAGAAGCCACGCTCCGGTGACCTCCAACACCTCTGTTGAGAAGTCGAGATTGCATAGAGGAGTCTGTTGTGTGCAGTTACCATTTCGATTTTATAAGGCAACGTTTCAGACCTATAACGACCCGACCTAAAGTCGATACCTCTCAACCTATTTATATATATATTTTTTAAATTACTTGCATCAATTTTAAAACTAAATCCAACATTAAACAATATAAATAAAAATGCTATCAACTGAATTAAACTAAACTAAATACTTACCCAAAACTCTTGATTTGTAGTCGACTGACTCCATCTTCACAAGTGCTAGGAAACTCCTACTCTTATCCTACACCTGAGAAAACACCAAACAAAATACACATGAGTGATCACTGAAAGGTCACTCAGCACACACCCTAATTAAACACACAACACAACTCTAGCATCTCTCCTGGATGCCACCGCACTACCATTGGCAATTTGCTATTGCCCAGCAAGTAACAAATTCCTTTAAAAACATGTTGTTTAAAAATCAGTTTCTTTTCTTTTTTCTCAAAACCATATGCATGCTTTTCAAACATTTATGCACATAACATGATCCCACACACTCTCTGTGTAAATCAAGTAACCAACGACGTCTGAATACTGTCACTAGTATCAAGAATGCCACTACAACAACACACAAAAGCCAACACAGAACCTCAGCTCTAAAACCACAGAAAACCTTATCAAACACGGAGCCTTTGCTCTAAAATCTCATATCTCAAAAAATAGTGTAAATCTGCGTCTCAAGTAAACCACAACGCCACTCATAGCACAATAAAACAATAAGCACTGGCCACAAGCAGTCGTAGGGGACAAGAACCCTAAATCCATTGCATTGCCATGGACAGCCGTAGCCTGCCTGTCCCGACATCCCTACCTCCTTCGTAGGACCCTTAACACTATGTTAATCTGCCTGGAGTCAAGCAACCAACACTGGCTACAAGCTGTTGCTTGAGACCCCTGCTCCTTTCAACTGCACTACTGCGGTGAACTACCCCGTGTAGGAGTCCAGCCGGCCTGACTCATAAGCTTCGCTATATCACATATAGCACACACACGGGGTGCGCCCTCACAACACCCCTTGGTGCCCAAGAACCTGAGGCCTCCTACCCTAGACCCAGCCAACACTGGTACTAAGGGAATGCCCAGGTCTCTTTCACCTTAGGGCCCTTTCTTACCACTATCATAGTTACTTCGCAACCACGACCCTAGATGAGTCTTCGACTACTCAGAGGTCTCACTACCCATTGTCGACTACGTGGTTTCTATAAGTCTCAGTACTCGTACTGGTTTGGATATCATGTCCAGCTACGCAACGGTCTCATACCCCCTAAGTCTGCTGTCATGATACCATTACGTACAGTCAGTACCTTGGGTCTTCAGTACCCGGAGCAAGCAAAGTGTCATACCTCTAAGTCCAATTAGTCACCTCGACCCGCGAACCTCAATCTTAGCCTCATGAATGACAATCAAGGAGTATCATACTTCCAAGATCCGACGAACACTTACCTTGACCTTTTGGTCTCACTATAAACAGAAATCAACAGAAAATCCTTTCTAAAGTCCTTGCAAAACTGTGCATTTCTTTTTCCAAATCTCTTTTGGAAAACTGTTTCGAAAACATTTGAAAAGCATCACCGAAAATAGTGCAAAAACACTATACAAGGAAACCACATGAAAACCAATTTTTTTTAAGAACCTGAACTGACCTTTTCCAAATCCTTTGAAAACCACTTTTTCAAAGTATTCTCAAGTTTCCAAAACCTTTGCAAAATCATACACTTTCTTTAAAAAAATCATTTTCCAAGATCATTTCGAAAACTATTAAAATAATACCACAAAATACGACCTTGAAGTCCCACTTGACTTACAAGACAGGACACCCACACAAAACTCAACTAGAATTCTATGTTTTGATGTCAAGGTATAGGACATCTCTGGCTTTTGTCGTTCAAAAGCACAGTCAGATCAATGACAAACACCATTAGACATTGCTACTAGATAATTTCTCCAGTGCACCATACACACAAGATTACCTAAACCCTAGTTCTAAGGGCACATCTTGATCCCTATTATTCATTCTAAATCATTAAGGAAGAACTTCGTGTTTCTAAGTCATATAATTTTTCGTCCTATTTACTATGTGGATGGATCTTGCTAATTTATTTTAGGTAATCCTGTACCTATCTCTAATGATTTTTCCTAATCATTTATATGCACATTCCAATTGATTAATCTCAAGAAAACATCAAAAATATATTGCTAGGTGTTGAACGCCAGATAGGCAGCATTCAACATTGAATGTCGTAAACTCAGTGTCCAACAATCCTGACCCAGACTCCCATACTGAATCACCATAGATCTGGTCAAAAACCATTTCATTTATTACAGGGGTATCATTATTAACATTATAGGTTATCAACTAACAGGTCTCTTTTATCAATTAAATTTCAAAATTATGTGCATAAAACAGCTAGGGCTATTGAACGCTAGAAACCCAGCATCCAACGTTAAACGTTGGTAACCCTACATTTAACAACCTGACGTCCAACTCTACATTAAAACTATGGATCCTAGCATGCATTTTATTTCAAAACCACAAGAAGATTATCAGTAATCCTAAGACACATGATATTACAATATGCATTCATTGTCACTACCAACAATCAATTTAAATCACTCAAAACAAAGGAATGTAGAGCAGCAGTGTTGAACGGCTATTCCTAGGCGTCCAACGTTGAATGTCCCAGATCAAGCGTTCAACACACTGAAAACTCTCCTACACTGAAACTCCCTCCAAACTCATGCATATCCCTTCCAAAAACTCATGAAACATTCAACAGAAGTGGGGAGGCATCAAACACACAACATGCACCTAAAAATCACCCCACAAGCATGGTAAAATTTATCCTAATGGGGTGTGTACCTTGTTTGAGGGCCCAACTCCTCCAACGTGCTTCTCCACGATCCAGAGCTTCTTCCTCAGGCCACTTTCGACGTCTAGGACAGCTGGAGATCGTCGGAGTTCAATCACAAACACCACAGCCTTCTCACCAACCACGGAACTCATCTTGCACCCATCTCTCTCTTTCTTCTCTCTTCTTCTTCTCATCTTCCTCTATCTCTTTCTCTCTCTCTTAGGACTCCCCACTCCCGAAAATTGCCTCTAGCTTCCCTGAGAAGGCATGAAAGAGGAGGAAGGAGGTCCAGAGGTCGTGCACCCCATGCCTTGTATGTATAGACAGCTTGACTTTCTACATACAATTCAAGGCGTTATATACTTCACTGACATGCGTTCAATGTTAGACGCATGAATCCAGGCGTTTAACTCCTAAGTATAGAAAATTCCATACTAGTGTTGAACAGTACATCTCCGACGATTAACATTAAACGTTCCCGTACTCAGCGTCCAACACAACAGAAAGCTAGAACACATGATGTTTGGTATAGAACTCCTAGAATTTAGCATTTAACATTAAACATCTCATGTTCAACGTTCAATAACCTAAAATTCCAAATTAATTTTCTAGCCTAAATTACTACCTAAAATCTGTATTGTTACAAGACCAAAATAGCCAAAGTTCTATGACCTCTAACACAAAATCCGACGAAGTCACCTCTGTGCATACAGTCTATCTACAACAGACGTTATTATAATGCGTTGATAGTGGTATAATTAAATCCATGTCAAAAAAAATTCCATGAAATCTATTAATATAGAATAATAGCATCTCCTCTTCGTTTCAAAAAAAAAAAGGCATCTCCTCATCTACTAAACAAGCAACTATCAAATCCAAAATACTTAATCTAACATTTTAATTAATTTTAAAAAAAATCACTAACATCACATTAGTGATTTTTATAAATAACATTAGATTATAATTCAACCATCATCTTACATCTTTTCTTAAAATAACTATTTTAAAGGAAGATACAACTGATCTGACTTATATGTGTCTGCGTGTGGATATGTATATGAAATCCTAGTTTAATTCGTAATGGAGTCCATCTCCAATTTGGAAGAGCAATTGACGAAACTTCGCTGTAAATACATCTTTATCTTGTTGAGCACTTTTCCCATGTTTTGGAACCCTCGGATTGCCATTGGCCACCGAGTCGCAGGGGTAAAACTGGTAATCATCTTTTGAAAGTGAAGAAGGAATACAGAATACTAAAGCTATACAATTGCTGCAAGTAAGAAAACTTCTTCCGGTAATGATTCAAATTCACATACACTCAACCAGCATCCATAATAGGTGCTTTCAGCGCTTAGAGAGAGGTTAAAAAAAACAAAAGAAAAAGAAACCAATCTCCGTCAACAACTTCCATGACCCTCACAGAGCAGCTAGGATTGTCAGTGTTGGGGCCAACTTGGTGTGCGTATCACTTTCACGAAGTAGTAAGGATCGGGACTGTTCAAACCAACTACGTCGTCTATTTCGTTGCTTCTAAACCACCACCAAACCCAGCAAAAGCAACTGAAAGACATGCAGGGGTAAAAAAAAAAGGAAAAAGGAAAAGCATGCCTTGAAACATGATGAGCTGAGCCATGTCAGGAGAACAGACACCTGGTTCTCTGCCCACAGTCCCACACTCACATGAGACGGTCGGCCAGCTCACAGCCCCTCCTCTCCTCCTCGTCTTACCCATTTGGACTAGTGCCTAGTGGCCAACGCACAAATCACAATACCACATACCATGGAAGGAGCAGACCATCTGATTCATAGTAGCGTGAAGGCAACAAAAGAAAAGGCTTCACCAAATTCATTGATGAATCCAACCTCACACCTATCCCAAAATCTCTGAACTGAAGCAGTACGTTTCTTGCCTATATTTCTGTTCATGACATGCTTTAATTTTCAAGATGGCTTGCAAAATCCGACCAAGATTTTTATCCATAACTAATGTTTCTTGGTAATGGTGGTACCATAAATTACTGTATAGAACAGGGTTAAATTTATAGCCTGGTTTGTATAAAGGAGAGCGGGAAGGGTGAGAAGGAGAAGAAGAAGAATGGTCGTGATGGCGAGGAATGGGTGTTTGCGCTTGTGCCAGTGGTGGTGGTGGTGGTGGTGGTGGCGCCGGCCGATTGGTCTTTTGTTGGTCGTGTTGGTGCTGGTGTTTGTGAATGTATGAATGTGTACATAAACGGCAGACAGGATGAAGCCAGGCAGGAGCAAAGGAAACATCTGCAGTTACTGTATGTCTATTGGGTGCTGACGTTCTTTTGTTTTTATGCACTCTTTTGGTAAGAACGTGTGTTATTTTAGGTTGCAGTTGAAGTATGTGAAATGGTGACTATGTTTTTCTTTTTGTTTTTACTTTGTATGATCTCTTTGTGGGATTGGCTGAGGGCTGAAATTGGGAGGAATATTATAGATAATATCTATGTTTTTAGTTCAGATGTGTATGCATGGTTGCTGCATTTTGTTCCTTGATGTCAAAGAGAATGCTTTATTATTAATCACCTTTGTCCTGAATTGACTGAGACTAGTTTCGGGTGGTTTCTGCATGGTTTCTATGTTGAGTGGAAATTACCAGGAAGGAAATGGGACAAGGAAGAGCAGCATGCTAGTTATGATTCTGTGGCTGCTTTAGTTTATTCTATAAAATCACAAACTGAATAAACAACTTCAAAATACTTGTTTAATTA